>OY735231.1:23980894-24030894 GCA_963457665.1 Thysanoteuthis rhombus | reverse complement strand
TATTTGTAACTCTATTTGAAATGACCTTGCGTTGTTACACGGCGAAAGAGTCACTTGGCCAAGACAACGTAAATAGAAATAAATACTTTAGGGGAAATGGGGTCGCTAAGCGGCTACTTTATCGGTCGCAGGTTCGATTTCTGTAGCAGTCTATTTCTATTTACCCTGTCTAGGCCGAGTGACTCATAATACGTGTAACAGCGGGAGGTCATTTGAAATAGAGTTCCAAATAATATAATTCTTTCATAGATTTTCAGTCGGATTATACATCTATTTTTTCATAATACACACACACACTCACACATACATATACATACATATATATATATATAGTCTAGAAAGCTTTACAGCTTTAAACACAATTTTTTTTTTTAATTTTCAAAAGATTTTTGGGGTCACTTCAGTCACTTATTTCCCAATATCTGTCAAAGCAATTCATTAAATTTTCTTCGGTGTTTTCTCCTTTCTTTCTTGTATACTTTGTTTTGGTGCAATGTATAAAGTCTCTCTCTCTCTCTCTCTATATATATATATATATATATATATATAGAATGCAAAAATTATCCGATACATTTCAAAAAGTCAATTTGAACATCTTTAAATAGCTTGAAAATTTACTCAATTTGAACCAAACATATTTTTGTTACGTCATGGAATTTCAAATATGTAAAAAGTCTGTTTAGAAATATTGTAAGTGTGTGTGTGTGTGTGTGTGTGTGTGTGTAGCTTGTCAGTTTTTACTTTGTATTTTTTTTTTAATTTGATATGTTTCAATGGTCGTGACTTTCATGACTTCAGCTGTTCGATTCCTACAAGTAAATATTTCTCGGGGAATTAATCTTCAAAACAAAACCGAATATCAAACATACACCTTAACACGGTGGTTTTGAAACTGTGATCTGTGGGTCCCCGGGGCGCTGACAGATGATCAAGAGGTGTCTGCAACAGTATTCCCTCTGAACCTGACACTACGAACCTTGTGACAGAGATGCAACATCGCGCAGCTATTGGAAAACAAAATCATTGTACACAGACCTGTACCATATATTAGAATCCAAATAGGTATGATTTATACATTAAAAAAATATGATTTTTACGTATCAAAATTGTTTATTATTGTAGTCAATTGATTACTATCTAAAAAATAAATGCTGGAAATATTCCCTTGAGTTTGCAAAGTTTCGGAACCAGTCTCAACAAAATACGTTCACATTGCAAAGGACACTCTTCTAACAATGCAAGTCGTATTGTACATCAATTTCGTACATGAAATAAGAGTATACATTGTTGAAACTTATTACTATCTGGATTTGATTTCTTGTGGTTTATTTACACCCCACTCTTCCGCCAGTTATCCGGGGCAGCTAGCATTTATATGCAGTACCGAATCAAGGCATGGGTTTTAGAGGCTGCAGCCCAGGGTCCTCTGCCAGCTGGAAAGAATCCAGGAATGAAAGTTATTTCATTTGTGAATGCTGATCCCAAATATAAGTACTCTAAATTATCAATAAAGGTCCAATTAATATAATGTATATATAATTGTAGTAAACATCGTGATCCAGGAATGAGCCTGAAACATAACACGCTTCTGATATCTGTAACCTTCCCGTAAACAATGGATCAACTTCTTCATTTTCTAATGTTGAAATAGCAGAAAGGATTTACTTGTTTTTGATGATAACTAACGCGAATGGCACGCCTCCGGCAGAGCAAGCTCAATCTTCAAAGACAAGAAGATCCCATTAGTCCTAAAAATGAAAGGGTATGCAACCAATGCATCCTTCTGATTGTCACCTATGGAGCTGAAACGTGGAACCTAGCCAAGAGACAGACCTGCAAATTGAGAGGCATGCAACGTGCACCTGAAATAATCATGCTCAACCTCACATGGAGAGATCACAACCCAGCATGGTATATCAGGGAGGAAACAAGAATCGGAGACATCATAGAATCCAAAAGAAAACTCAAATGGCAATGGGCTGGTCATGTTGCAAGAATGGCAACCGATGGACATCACGACTCACAACATGGATCCCAAGAGATCACATGCACAACCAAGGCCGGAAGAATACAAGACGGAGAGACGAAGTACACAAATTGAGAAAGTATTGGTGTCGTGCCCATGATAGAGAGGTGTTACGAATCCTGGGAAAGGTCTATATTCAACGATGGACGTTAAAAAACTGATGATGATGAATGCAACTGGAGAGAGAGAGCGAGAGTTGCTCATCCAAGATGAAACATCCAAAGAATGTTCACAGATCGATTATTGCACAAGAATAGACTTGCTCTCATGACAGTTAAAGGAACAATGTTCCCCGGAACTGTCCTGATGCTTTGGAGAAATTTGTTTCCGAAAATTTGCGCAAAGCAAATGTTTGAAATTTAATTGTTGTTAGTCTTTTGAAAATAAATTTGATTTTTCTCCTCCTTTTTTTCTCTAGAAAATATTACTACAGTATCAGTAGCCCACGGGTCTTAGAAATCTCAAATCGGCACAGTTTATGACAAGAGTAGTGGAATTTAGTTCATCGAAATTAAAATAGGAATTAAACAATTATTTCATAGCCGAAATTAATATTGTTAAACTAGGTTGGTGTTAATGTTCAGTAATCAGCAACTATGTTTAGTTAGGGGTGAATTGCATATGACTATGAATAGTTGGCTATGAACTCGCTGGATGCCACTGATGAGTCCTCTACCATCTTCTTTCCTTCTCACATGAAATCTAATCTCTGGGGTGTAGGGCCTTGTGCAACGTCAAAGATTTCTTAGTTTACCGGTCAATTGATTTGAGTTCATCTTTTTGTCCACCCAAGAAATGGTTGTGTGTAGAAATTTCTACGGATGCTGTCCATGCATTCATCCTTTTTATCAATTTTCTGCTATTTAGCTAAGTTACCAATATTTTCTTGGGCTATTCATTTTTTTTTTCCTTTCATTTCTTTTTGTTTCATATAGTTACATTCGAGAACCTCTGGGTATTTATATCGGTTAACGCTCAAATAGTTTTGTTGTCCGGTAAGACGAATCCTTCCACCGTCATAAGCATTCCCCTGAGTATCACCTAACCGCACATTTTTTTCTATTCCAAAATCAATTCCAATGTCATCGCCGTATTCCTTAACTTCGGAGTCTTTAACTGTTCTTTGCTCATTATCATTATTATTATTATTATCATCACGATTATTATTATTATTATTGTTGTTGTTGTCGATGTTAAAGCATCGGACTTGAGTTCTCACCTTTGATGTACGATCGCTTACTTACGCTACTACCTCAGCAACGAGGCAGTTCTTCTATTTCCATGTTAGGCATATGAGCGATAACATGTACGTATTATATGGCCACAGGTTTTTATGTGTGTATCTTCATACACATGATTATGCGTCTCCGTGATTGTGTGTATGAGTGTGTTTCTATTTCCTATCTTCTTGAATTGCGTTTCCTTATTAAAATTTACGCTGCGTTGACTTTTTCATATCAAAGCTTTAGAAAAATTATTTTCTTCTATCCTTTTTTTTTTCCATAGCTTGGCTTCGCGAACGAAGATTTAGGAGGTTTTTCTTGATGAATAAATTTTTTAAAAAGATACAATGGGACACTGAAAGTAATAAGAAAATAAGGAGAAAAAAAGAAGGCTGTAGTTCGTTTTTTTATGGACTTTCGTTGGTCTTAAAAACTACCCCTTCTCTATGCCCAGGCTTCAAAGAATTCTCGAAAATTCAATCTGGATTAAGGGGTTGATGAGGGTAGGGGTTGACGGAGAAGCGTAAACTCCACACCAACCCGACCCCGAAAGAAATAGAAAAGACCGCATGGTTGAAATTGCAAGGAAAATATTAATGAATAGTTCATAGAAAGGTAAAGAAAAATCCTCCTTTTAATATGGGTAGTTAACAACGCCGATAAGATTTTTTCCTCCACCTCATTCTCCTCCTCCTCCTCCTTAAGACCCTTCTTCTTCTTCTCTTCCACATCCTTCTCCTCTTTCTCTCTCTCTTATTCTCTTCGCCCTCCTTCCCAGTTTATAATCATCATGAACAATTTCCTCCTCTTGCCGCAAAATTCTTATAATACGAGCTGTTATGGGGCATTGCCTTTAAAGGGTTCGACTCTGCGAAGCCAAAAATGGAATACATTTGCAGAATGTTGTATTCCACAATTAGTTCAAAGTAATTTCCGAGGTCCAAAATAAATATATCTGAAGAAAATATTTCTTTACCTTTTTATACCAGAAAAAAAAACCCTCAAAAACGTTATCTACGATTTTAAATGGAGAGTGACGTTTATGCCACTCTATACAATAGAAGGTAACATGTACTTATATAAGATGTCAGTATGCAGATCCGGATGTAGCTGATATAGCAAACGCTACGCGCCCCGCAATTTCAAGGGCCCAGCGCAAAATACTTGCAAGCTATCAGTTCTAATTCAGTGATTCTGCGTTTGCTCTATAACCAAGATATAGTGGTTTTGAAACTTCGAAAACCCAAGAACCCCTACTATAAATCATCATCATCAGTCTTTTAACGTCCGTCGTTGGACATAGACCTTCCCCAGGATTTGCCACAATTCCCTATCATGAGCATTGCAGAGCCTTTATTAAATTTTCGAATATCCTGCGGCAGTCCCTGGAGCTAACCGCTGCCTCCCGGGGAGCTGCGATGCACACTTAGGGAATCACTGACCCAGAGTATAAAATAAGGAATCAAATCATCTACATGTATTCGGTAAAATCATTTATGCAAGCTTATAATTGAAAATTTTTTTTCAAAAAAACGTGTTTTGAGAAAAAAAATGTAACGTGATGAAAAAAAATGGTTCAGATTTTGAATTCAGCACACAAAGATTGATAAAAATCATCTAAGATAATCAAAATGATTTTTTCAATACATCCCTATATATAGTTCATTTTATCTGAGGATGGGTTCTGCATGATATGGTCGGAGTATTTTCATCATTCAAGAGTTTGGTGTTTTTTATACAACGTTTCGGCCGCGTACGCTCCGTCCTTCACCGGGTGCTGTCGGTTATCGGAGAGAATCTGGGGTAATGATTCCACATTCTTATCTACTTAGATTCGAAAAAGCTTGAGAACCACTGCCCTGGACATTAGTACAAATTTGGACCAAGGCTTCCCTTAATCCGACTACGAGACTCGCGTCTTTAATTACTTCTCCTGGCCGATGACCGATCTTGACCCAATACCTCTTTTCACGAAGCTGTTATTTTGAATTTTTCTGTCACCCGACTCAACAATGTAGATGTCCGAGTGGCCAAATGATTAATGACCATGCTCTACCCTCACTCATGCCTCGTACTTACTTGGCGAAACGCCCCGAGTTTTTTGGGGGGTGGGGATCCTAATGCTTTAGATTTGGCCCCCTCCTGGATCTTTTTTTTTTTTTTTATAGTTTTCAAAATAAATCTAAGGAATGCAAACATATATGGAAAATTGCCATTTTAAACAAAAAGCTTTGTCGATTGAGGTACTTCGTGTCACGAAAGAAATCTGGAAAAATGATAAACCAATAAGCTGTAGTGTAGGTCAGTGTCGGAGTTGGTGGGGGCCAAAAGTCAGATAATTTCGATTTCGCGACCCACCACGAAATTCGAGAAACTACTGTACGTTCACAAGTTCATATTGGACAAGTTATCTGAATAGTGGGGTCTTTTTTTTTTCACGAATTGATACAAGATACATGGCAATGTATTGATATGTAGGGTTTCCAGATTGAATACAGGACGGTTGGCGAAGGTACTCCTCGCCCCCCATGTTTTATGCTTATTTCGGGGGGGCCAACGTCCAACAATAGCCCTAAAACGATGATGATGATGATGATGATGATGAAATTGAAAAAAAAATTTTAATCCCAATTAACACACACATGAACTCAAAGTGTAGGACTCCTCGTTAAACCGACTCTGTGTCACTTTCGCCCTCGTAGGGAGGCAAATAGAGACCAGTTCTTGTCTTAATAGGCCCGCGTCACTTCTGATCCCTTTCATCAAAACCAACCCCCCTCCTTCATCCCCTCTTTCTCAGTTCCATTCCCCCGCCGAACTCTGCATGACCCAGTCGAGCGTCTGAGGTACAGTCCAAGGCGATGCTGAAAAGTAAATTAAGCATCGCCGTAGAACAATCCCAATTGGCCAAGTACGGGGCACAGGACGAGGCTCAATCTTATCACAAGCGTACTCCGTTATAAAGATAGTGTTGGGGGTCTAAGAAGGCCAACTGCATAATAATCAAGCGGTGATAATCAGGGTTACCAATTTAGCTGTTTTTAGCTCGATATAGATATTTTGTGATAGCTATTTTCGATCTAGATGTAGCTTTTTTGGAGTTGAATTAATATTCTGCTTTATATCGAGAACCACGCTATAACGAGCCACGTTCTAACGAGGGAGGCCTGTACAATGGTCTACAGAACAATCTCGCTAACTTTTACTCTACGACAAGTTGCTTACTAAGCGTAGCTGAGTCTGGCTCAAGGCAATACCAATGGGTCATTTCTGAAGATCAAACACGCGATGTTTGTGAAAGTTCGTGAGTCAAACTGGCTAACAATAATAGATGAGTTCTATAGGTATTTATTACAAAGGCACCAGGTACAAGGCCACTAGAAGGGGGCACCCTGTGTCCGACATCGGTGTAAAAGCTGCGGATCCGAATGCTTATTCTCAAGACAGAGAGCATCCCTCCATTTAAATATTTGGCGTAACATAATCTTTTTAATTCTTTCTAAATTTGGAAAATATCTATACTTATGTATGCTTAGGGGGGACAACCGCCCTGATTGCCCAATATCCGGCTTTCTCACCTAGTGAGGTGTGTGAAAGATTAGATCTTATAGTCGATAAAGGATAAAGGTGCTGTACAATTGTTTTATGTAACCCCAACACAAAGGGGGCAAAGAGTGAAAGAGAGTGGCAGGTTTATATACATACATGTATGCGTGTGTGAGTGTTAAAAAAAATGGCATAGAGTTGAATATAAATATATATGTATAGATAGATGGATAGATAGATCATTTCAAACAGAGTTTCAGAGTAATAAAATGCATTAATACTATTTCCCAATAAATATATATATATATATATATATATATATATATGTGTGTGTGTGTGTGTGTGTGTGCGTGTGCGTATTAGTTTTACGCTGTGAATGTATCATTTGGCCGAGGCAGCATAATTAGAACAATCAAAGGAAATGGGACTGCTGCAAGAATGAAACCTGCAACCAATAGGTATCTGCAATGTAATGTAAAGCGCATATATATATATATATATATATATATATATATATATATATATATATATATAATAAGTGCGTTTAGTACGAATCAGGTTTTCAGTATAACATAATATAATGTGATATAAAGCGATGTCTGATATGCAATGGATTTATTTCATTGAGTGCTCGATACATTCAACTTTGAACTATAACTCTTAAGTTGGTTTGGAGAAGAGCTGGAATTTTCTAATATATATATATATATGCGTATGTGTGTGTGTTGCTTTATAGTATATAGGAACTCTTATCATGAATGAACACCCGTCATTACTAGGTGAATGTGTCATTTGGATTAGACAACTTAAATAAAATAAACAATTAAAGAAAATGGGGCCGCTGCAAGAATCGAACCTGCAATCAATGGGGTAGCCGCTTCTATGTAGCGTTGTATTCACCATTTGTTTTCTTGGCCAAATGGTACATTCGCCGTGTAATCACGGTTGTTCATTTCAAATACGCCTCTATATAGTATAACGTAATTGATAATCAATCTGTCAGATCATATATCCATTTATTAATGATAAATATATACAGAGAGAGAGGACAAGAGAGAGAGTGTGTGTGTGTGTTTCTCTATATGTGTACATAGGTATCAACATAAACACACATATATATATATATATATATATATATATATATATATATATATATATATATATATACAAGCACACAGTATATGTGGTACAAATCAGGCTTGCAGTATAACATAATATGATAATATATCAATAATATAAAGCCAATTCTGAAATGTAATGGATTTATTTCATGGAGTGCTTGATACATACGACTTTCTACTCATGAAGTTAAGTTGTTTTAGAGTAGGACTGGAAATAAACAGTAGAATGTGGATTCGCTACACAAACTAGCTCGTGTTTCTGTCCTCTTCGCGCCTCATCAGGCCCCAAGATATATGCTAAGATATATTACAAATATATATATGTATTCGCCCCCGCTAAAAATATATCTTTTTTGTCCCCTCATCAGGCCCGAAAAGAGGGCAGAAACAAGAGCTAATTCTACTATTTATTATACACACACACACACACACACACACATATATATATATATATACATATATATATATATATATATATATATATAGATAGATAGATAGATAGATAGATAGATAGATAGATAGAGAGAAAGAGAGAGCACTCATTTCAGGAAAAAAGATGCGGGAAATTCGATATCAGCGCTGCAAGGAAGCAGGGGAAATGGCGGCGAATCCTGAGATCTCTCGACATATCTGGTGGAGGGAAAGGAAAAATTGTGCGTGCCTTGTGTACTGTTCATATTCTATATCAGAAATTGGAAAAGAAATCCAAAAAACATTGATTGTTTTTGGTTGACACTCTGCTATGGAACCAGACGTCGGAATTTTCTCTCATTCCGATGGATGGAACTATTTTTTGGTCAATGCAGATTAGGCAAAAATTTCAATTCCTTCAAATCAAGAGATTTTTTATTTTTTGGAGTTCTACCACAGAAAAACGGAAATGATTTTTTTTTCGCACTGAAACTTTAGAGGTATTGCAAATTTTACAAACATAAGATTCTTTTTCTGAAATGAGAGAGAATCATTGTTATAAAATGATTTACTCGGCTCATTGTCCTCATTTTTAGTTGCTATCATCACAACGTTACGACTGCTGTACCCTCCACCTTCTTGTCTTGTAGTTGGTAACTTTCTGGAAATTTTCGAACCGAACCCGGGGCAAGATTGTTCTCATTCCGCTATTTATGCCAAAGGACATCTCATATCGGTTAATTCCTCCTTGCAATGTCGTTTGTCTGGCTCTTCCACTGAAGCAGGATATATGACATTCTTCATTTTTTGCACTACCTTACCAAGGGACTGACCACCAGGATGCTTACTAGATACGCCCAACAAATGTTCTCAACCTTCAGGCGATGTGTGCCCTAGAAAAATGAACTTGAAATCAAAGGTATCTTTCTGTTTGAACATCAAAGCAGTTAACAAAACCCACTATGGAGGTTGAGACCTTATGAATTTAAACTGCTTGGGAGGGGGGGGGCAGTAAGGCCTGATTTGACAGCCCACGTCTTTACGTTTACAGGGATATAAGTGCGTGGAAAGGCTTCGACTGGATTTTCAACCGGAATCTTTATCATTATAAAAGTGATTTCTGTATCAACAATGATATCATCGACGCGAGAAACGTGGGTTTGAGTCCCACAGAAAGGTCCTTCTTTATTTCTGACTCATGCTGTTTTCTTACTGTCGAAGGGAAGCTGGCCTGAGTAAGAGTTATGATAATAAAAAAAAGATCAGAAAAGTTAAGATGAAGGTAAATAGTAATCATAAGATTAATAATAATGATTTGCAATAATCCGTCTAATGACAATGGATGATAAAAATAACAGATCTGGCTTGTCACTCAATAAAAAAAACTGTCAGGTGACACCATGCCTTGTGGAGGTCATCAATTAGGAATTTGTCATCAATGAATAAGTTACTTCTTCTATAGCCTTTTAATTGGGCAGTGATCACTAAAAAATCTTAGGTGGTCATCCTCAAGACGATATCAACGCTTGGAATATGGGAATTGTCCGTACTTCTTGATATATTTTGCCTCAAATCAATGGACAACGCGTCCTAGAAAAGCATTTGCTCTTAATCAAAGATGAAAATTAATAATCAAACTCAATGTAGTCTCAACCTATATCAACTTCAGCTTGAACTGGAGTTTAACGATAAAAATTGCAGATCTGCAAACAAAATGATTTTTCTTACATAAGTTTGTCTCGAAATTTACACTACAGTAAAAAAATTTTTCAAAACCTTTATTTATATAATCACGTCCATTGTGAAATCAGTTTCACTTAACGTTGTTTCAGTTAAGGTCGTGATTTTCAGGAATCTAACCGTGACGTTCATAGGGTCGAAGGGGGGTAGGGACTTGGTGCAAATCGTCTCAACGCACGTGAAGTGCATAGCACGTGTTTCCTGCGAGCCCGTTTTGCACGAAACATTAGTGTAGCGAGTGCGCACGCGCACAGACGCCGAGGTGAATTTTTCGTAGGCGAGTTTGTTTTTGTTTTTATTGTTTTGTTTTTGTTTTTTTTTTCGATCGATAAAATGTTTCTGTTTTCTTTTTCTTGTTTGTTTGTTTGTTTGTTTTTTGATTGTTGTTTTGTTTTTGTTTTTTATCGGAGAAGCGTATTAAACGGATGAGGAAGTCTGGCAGACAATGCGTTGGAAGCAATGAAAACAGAATTATCGAATGTCTTTTGCAACCTGAACTCCCCTCCGGCTTTGAAAGTGGATCCACCCGATACGAGATAAGAAGAAGCAGGAAGATGCCCGCTAAGCATCCTCTGATACACAACTGTGAATACAATACATAACCAACTACGATGACGGATCGATACCAGTAGACAGCGAGGCATATAAGCAGAGGCCTACGATCATGTTTGTGCGAATTTGTAATACGATGTGTTGTTACTAATATACACTGTTTCATTCAGACCAATTACGTTGTATTTGTTATCTTTAGCACAACGTTTCCGTTGCAGTAGTCTCCGGTCTTTTTCCGTCTGGATTTCGGAGACGATTGATTGTTACCATTATAAATCGATTTTTCATTGCACCACTTTCATCACAACGTTTTGGCCCCTTTGACCTCCGGTTGTCTATCTGTTAACCTTTCTGAGGCGTGTGTTAGTTACTATTGTATTAGTTTCTTCGTAAAGTAATTACTTATTTTCGTGTTCGGAAATCAATTACGCATTTTCGAATTCGGAAAGTAATTACGTATTTTTGAATCATAGTCGTCGTTTCTAAACCTTTTAAATCACCGCTGGTATTTACAAGCCTTCACTGCATCAGGATACACTTCACAAATGTTGATCGTTGCGTTGCGTACCATTGAAATTCTCATAGCAAGCAATGGTGAATATGTTGTTCTCTAAAGTTTTTATTCTCCATGGGATTACAGTTCACACAATAAACAACGTAATGCTGGATAGAAGAGATGATCAACTGAATCCAGACGTCGTTTCGTACAATTTAATACTGGTTTTGTCTTAGTTGGTTGGCTCGTGATTCATAGCAGTACATACGTATTCGCTTCCCGGACACGAGAATATGTAATTACTTTCTGAACACATTAATTATAAAATACATTGATTTTTTTTTCCAACTAATTTCTTTATCTTTGTTATCGTTATCACAATATTTCAGTCTTCTTTCTGTCTGAAGTTCTGAGGCGAAATGTTGTTAATATCTTACAATTTTTTTCTTCTGGGTCATTTTCTTTGTCATCGTTCTCTTCACCACAGCATTTCAGTCGCTCTACTCTTTGGTCTTCCTTCTACCTGAACATCCGAGACAAGGAATTATCATTATAATACGTTTATTTTTTTTGACCATTTTTTTGGTTCTTATTGTTTTTATCACAGCATTTTGGCCGCTGTATCCTCCAGCCTTCCCGAGGTGTCCGTTGCATTCGGTAATCTACTGGACAGAACCTTATATTTAATACACGGGTTCATGTTGTTCTCATTCCTTTACCTGTCACATTCATAATCCTTCCAAGATAGTGTCATAACTCATAACTGTCAAGTGTTCTTTAAGATGCCAATCTACTTCTTCGTTCGGTTATGTCCTGTTGGACTTTTAATCACTCCAAATCCTATGAAATGAAGATAAAATAATAGACATAGAAAAACAATGGGAGATAAAGCAAGTGGAAGAATCAGAATATATAATGACCAGTAATTCAATAAGTAGGCCGAGTATAGATATCAACACGACGTGGAAGTCTCTAACTATGAAATGATATGCGTTAGTTTGTAAGTTACAACTATCAGTGCTTTACAAGGAACAAGACATAAACTAGGAAAGTGGTCAGAAATAATCAATGTATTATAGATTGGTCTCAAACGGATATTCAGCGAGATAGTAATGATCCGACCAATTTAGATAATTGTATCAACAGAGTAACATTCTACGTATACAACCGTTGGATACAGAAAGACTTATCTTTACCCACAATTAGAAGATTGAAGAAATGAATTTATTCATTTTATTTCACGTGTTTGACACTTCAAGCAAATATATTATTTAGCAGCAAAGATGCTGTGCTAACATTTTAGGTGCCGGAGCTGACAAAAAGATTGGCATTTGTTATGCCCTTTCCCTCTCACACTCTCTCTCTCTCATTTATATCTATATCTATCTATCTATCTATCTATATATATATATATATATATATATATATATATATATATATATATATATATGTGTGTGTGTGTGTGTGTGTGTGTGTGTGTGTGTGTGTGTGTGTGTGTTTCTAGTTTATCGCTCAATAGAAACTGTCACATGATCACTAACGTCTTTTGACAATAGACCATGTTGGGATCAATTGACCCTCTCTCTCTCTCTCTCTCTCTCTCTCTCTATTCATTGATAGGTCTGGTTAGTTACTCAATAGAAACCGTCACATGATCTTTTACGTCTTTAAACGTGGGATCGATCAATTAAAAATTGGTGAAAGGAGAGATCAATGAATTAGTTACCCCTCTGTAATCTTTTGTTGGGCATTGATCACTAAAAAGTCTGAATTTACAACAAAAAAAAAACAAGCATGAATCTTCCTGGACACACTCTATCTGATAAATTTAGCATAAATGTACCTAGCAAATTGAACCCACTCGGTAAAAACCTATTTAGGGGGTATTTCTAGGATGCAAAATAAAGTATTTTTATAGACATAATAAGGAGCTAAATGCTTCAATTTTCGGTCTTCAAGCTCCATTGGTGCAGCCTGTACGCGCGATACATACAAAGCTAGCCAACCAACCAGACTGACTTGAAAACTGAATAAACTTATGTAGACAATTTAGGTGACAGTTTTGGTTGGCAGTCTTTAATATGTTACATAAAATGGAAAAATGTTAACAGATGAGCCTGGCAAACCATTGGGCGACTTGTAAATACGTTTCGTCTCATTTATTCATTCTGACCAAGTTGCCGGAGCAGCACTCCGTCGAGCTCCGGCAGCACTGCATTCCCGGTTACAATATAAATAATAAATAAAAACTTCTTACTTAATATGACTGTAATCTTCACTGACATCGGCATCGTTAATATGATGGATGCGTAAACATCGGTAGAGGGTTTTTTCTACGGGCTCTAATATGATAAAGAGCAGTCTCCTCGTGCCGAATATCAAAGCGGCCATAATGGTCATCTTCGTGCGTAATCGGTGTTGCACAATCATCTGACTGAATAATTTGATTACAGGCCCTTATTCAAATGAAGACTGATGAAGAAAAAGTCGACTGGTGAAAGTTCGCTAATCGTGTGGATAGGAGCTTGTCCGGAGATTTGGAAACCCATGAGGCTTAGCTCTTCGAGGGGCCTACTCCAACATTTGGTGAGATTTTTATTGTACAACGGTAACAGGAATCCAGTAGGTGAACTATTATCCATAAAACATTTGGCCTCTCCCCCATCACTTATATCACCCACCCCTTCCCACAGATATTCCCCCTGCTTATGAGAATGAGTTCAATTCTGGCCCGATCTCAGATTTATTCTTTTGAGCTAATTAGGACATCGTTATAAAACCTCTACAGCCGGCTTGGACATCTGCTTTCAGTAGTGTTAATCTGACTAGAGCTTCAATCTACACAGGCAGCCGTACTCTCTGGGTAATCCTCAAAAGAAGTGGTAGAACTCTACAGCCACCTCGAGTACCTTCCAATGTTGAAGTGCACAGGACCTGACCCTTAATTACCCAGATCAGCTATAAGGTGGGACTACGTGGTAAAGAACAACAGCTAGCTTTGACATTCGCCAGGGGAAGGGGACCCTAACAAAACCTACGACTGAGAGGCCTTGCTGCCATCGTTCCACCTCGATAGACTATGGCATGCAAATTCTTTGGTTAAAGGTTGGATTTGGTCTTATGCTCGCAGAACCCTAAAACTCTGCGCTGGCCTTTTGACTATTTATTTACAGGCCACACCGACTGAGGACCAGTAAGACAGAGAAAACTCATCCAAATCATCACTTGCGAAGCCAAGCCATCATATACAGGAAGATTTATCACTGTTAGGCGATTTCAACATTGGAGCGGGCGGTTGTTCAGAAAATGATTGGCATATTGAAATTTTGGTGGGCGGTATAAGATTTTCAGTATTAAAATCAGTAATTGGCGATGAAAAAAAAATAAGCCAACTGTAACATCTTCCATTATCAATTTACCCAGCATCATTGTGATATCATGCCTTACGTAGTTGTGTTGAGATATGTGTAAATGTTGGTGTATACACATCTGTACTACACACTATATATATATATACGTCTAACACTCTCGAAAGATTGCCAGACACAGGGATCGCGTTTATGATATCTAAAAACAACGCTACGTGTGTGTCAAACATTTAATGTTACGACTTGACATCACTTTTATGAAAGTATCTTTTGATGAGAAAGCTGTTATTTTCTTCTCGTACGAGTCAAAAATGTGCTTAGTATCTTTTCGAATTTCTACTCTACAGGTATTTATATGTAAATTTCCCCGTACGAAAGTGGGTGGTGACGCCCAAGAGGTTGGAAATCCCTGATATATACTGAAATGATTATTTGTAACAGAGGCGGTAGATGTGGGCATGTCAACGGCTGAGAGAGAATCGAACCCGTTATGAATCGGTTGGAACCTTGCTACTTATATCTCTCTCTATCATCAACAGCATCAATGTTTTAAGAGGGAAAAAAAAGAAAAGTGGGTCTGGTTAGTCACTCAGTGGAAACTGTCACATGACCAGCGTCTTTTGTTGTGTTGGGAGTGATCAATGAAATAATTGGGGAAAAGGGGTGATCACTGAATAAGTTACTTCTCTCGCCTTTTGTTGGGCAGTGATCATTAAACAAGTCTGATTTGGGGGAAAAAGCGGGTCAATTAAGCATAAATAAGTGATCAATTTAGCATAAACTTACATTGCATACACACACACACCAGCATATAGGATTTGTTTTTCTAGTAATGAGGAGTAAATGTTGAAAATTTCAGCACTCTAGCTCCAGTGTACGCATGATACATACATAGCCAGACAGACCGACAAAGCAGAAGAAGAAGAAGAAGAAGAAGAAGAAGAAGAAGAAGAAGAAGAAGAAGAAGAAGAAGAAGAAGACGAATGGAATTAATAAGACGATGAAAAAGAAAAAGGAGATAATTTGTGTAGACAAAAACGATCAGAACAACAACATCGGGAACAGAGACAAGAAAGAAAGAAAAAGGAGAAAAAGAATTTTCCAAAGAAGAAAAAGAGAAGGAATTTGAGGAAGAAAAAGAAGAAGAAGAAAAAAAGAAAAAGATAAATCTTGTGAAAAAGAAGAGGAAGATTCTTGTGAAGAAGAAGGGATTTTGTAAAGGAAAACAAGATAATTAAAGAAAAGGAGACATAGAAAGTGTAATACAATGATGGAGTGATGATATTAAGAGTGATATTTTGTTGTTGTTGTTGCTGCTGTTGTAATTGGAGTGAATGTGGCCAAACGAGTGACCCCCCATACACACTCAACCCCCTCTTGTGTCGGCAACTGGCTTTTGGTTGTGAATCATCGCTAATCGAATTAGTGCATATCGAGTTACGCTAACGTTCGTTGTTATTTGCATAAGGGAGACAGATATGGATAAAAGCAACAAAAAAAAATGACTGTAAAACCATCAAAAAATGACTGCAAACAGAAAGAAGCTTTTTTTTTTTTATATCGTATCGTAAATAAGAATCGTTTTAAACAGAACAAAAGAAATTAAACAAAGTGAATAATTCGATTGTTAACGGCGATGAATAAACGCGTCGAATAGAGAATCCGAAAGACGGAACCAGATCGACAAGAGGAAAACATTCGCCCCATAAACACTAGCTTATAATCAGTCCTACGGGAGAGATTTTTAGCTAGTTTAATCAATTATAGAATGACTAGCATATTACCCGTCAAAAATGACGGAATTTTTGTGTTATCAATGGAAAGAATATCATTATAGAATATTACAAATTTTAAACTTCGTTTTTTAAAAAATATATTCTTTTAGGAACTTCGGATGCTACACTTACACACATACACAGAGATTCAGTAGTCAGTCACATGGATTTATTGTCTTCCTCTCTTTAAAGCTAATGTCTCCCGTTTCCAGCGTGACTCTTAGACCTGAACAGACAAACATACATACCAACAACTTTTGTGACACTAGTTTTTTTTTATATGTATAGTATTTTTTTAAGGAAAGTGTGAATGCAACCGGACACTGTCAGGAAGAAGTTTAGCATAATACTTACATTGTAAAGCAGCCCCCATAACAAATCAAGAAGTTTTAGAATTTTCAGAAACTAACTAGCTAAGAACTTGTTTCGGGGTCACCATAGTACACACAGAATATTTAATGGGGATATCTTGTGCGGTTCCTGTGTTACGTTGTCACATAAGGACGGGCGATCAGACATTTGGTAAATCATAGTATGACTTTAACCATGCCGTCAAAAAGTGGCGGAATTAATTAATTTGGCAATTGCATTATACATACTAATTAAAATCAAAACAATATATGTAGCGCAGCAGTCTCTTGTTATAAGTTCAATATTTCCTGAATACCAAATAAATCTATAACTAAAATCAAGTGAAGATGTAATTTACCAAGTTTTGATTTAACATAAAATTCTATTTCTATCAGGTTACGTCACCAGACGTCAGAGATATGACGTAAGCGAGAGGCGACAATTACACATTGCTGATTATTGTATCTGTGGATCATCGCCTCTCGGGTTTTTTTCGTTGGTCGACACCAAGGTTTAACGTCTACAATTTTTAGTGAATATCTGTACTTAGGACTGCCTGGTGACATAGATTGTAGCATTTTTCTGATAGTGTTCTTTACGGGGTTTCCAATGCTAATTTTCACAGCTTGCAAGCCCCTACTTGGAAATTTAGCGTAGCTCAATCTTCTTGCAACATAAATTTCAGTAAGTATCAATAACGAGAGCTGTATTGCAGATGGTAGATGATTGGTATTATAGATCGTTATGCTTGATTATAAAGAATGGAATTCTGTAAGACAATGGTCCATGAACACCAGACCGAGGAACGGTGCCGTATACAAATGGAACAAATGTGTTTTATGAGCTCTAACACTAGCTATGGGTCCCAGTGAGAAATATGCAATTAACCAACCATAAGGACACCCAATTGGTTATACCTGACTCGAGACCTGTTCACATAGAGAGGATTGGGGGGAGTGAAAACTGTTGGAAATTTTAGGACACATAATGAGTAAAAATGAATTGAAGAATTTGACGTGTACTAGGTGCATAGAAGGCAGAGGGAGCAGGGGGCAACAAGTCACATACTTGGGGGGAAGGGGTTGAGCTGGTGGACGACAGGAAGATTACTGAAAGGAAGCTGTGGAGAGCAATGAACACACACGTTCTGAATGGACATGGCACATAAAGAAGAAGGAATCATTATTTTATATAGAAGAAGAATTTTGTTAGGAAGGAGATGAAGAAGAATTTTGTAGAGAAATAGATAAAGTAGAATTTTGTAAAGAAGAAGAAGAAGAAAGCCATTCCAATACGGAAGTGACGTCAAAAGCACTCTATCATTTCTCCCTGTCATGAGGACTGTGTGATCAAAATGTACTCCAAAATAAATGTTTGTCTTCCTGTTGAGTCGGTCGGAAGTAATGACAAAATGACGGAAAGGCCAGTTTGATCGATTGCGCATGCGCCTGCATAAATGCATTTATCTGGTAAACGCTTGCAAATGCTTTTACGCCATTGTCGAAATCGTCACTTGCTTGAAATTGCAGACATAAAATATCCGAATTAGAGAACTTCTTCGACTGGAAATGGAGGATCTCTATTTTGAAATTGACATAAATCAGTGTTTATACAATGTTCGTAGACGCAATATATGTACCCGAATAGAATGATGCGTAATACGATCGTAACTCTTTAGGCAAAGTCTGTTCGGATAATCTAATGGTTAGTACGTCTGCCTCGAACGGTTCGATACCCGGTATGAATGAAGGGCGTGGAAAACTCTTCTTTAGAACAGATTCATGTATTGAGTACGCTCTAAGCTGGGTGGTTAGGGTGGATGTATCCCTTTGGTGGACTTACATCCTGTCATGGAGATGATCGTAAAAACTCGTAGGACTGAAGTCCTGATCTCGATTGGACTAGCAAGGAACACTTGGCTGATACATGTAACAGACGGATTCCTCCCTCCTCTGGGACCGCTCTACGTCTATATTCCGACAATCTTAGGATCTGACCATCGCCAGATCGCAGAAAACGGAAATTAATCCCAGAAAGAATCCGCTATATCAGTGGTCATTAACATGGGCGATACCGCCCACTAATAGGTGATTTAAGCTTTTAAGTGGGCCTTTCAAGTATGCCTGTATTCATTGCAACAAAGTATTTTAAATTTTGAATACGCTATTCTTTTTTTATGGCTAACCGTTCGTTATTACAAAGATTGTCAACAAAAACAGTGGCTTTTATTTTCGTTATGGTCTTAATAAACACATTGTATGTTCACTTCTTGAGCCTGTGTACGAATTCTTGGGGCGTATATAGTTGCCGGGTTACATGAAAATAAATCTAAACAATTTTAGTCATTTTAGATAATAAAAAATAGCCACTTTTAGCCATTCAGAATCGCCATTAAATGGCTAAATGGATTTCAAGATATTTGTGAGTGGTACGGGAATTTTACCCTCATTAAAGTCTCAAAAATAGGCGTTAGACATGAAAAGCTTAATGACCCATTGCTTTAAGTAAACATATATCCGACTCGTAGTCCTGCCAGATCATTTCACATGTATATTGCGTTGTTATCAAAGATAGAACAAAGCTTACCAACAGGAAATGATTGGACCATTAATTTCAAACAATGTTGTATTGAAAAATAATCTATAAGAATCAGAAAAATAATCAATAAAAATCCATATCACGCATAAGTGTTTCACCAGTTCACGTTTGTACCAGGATTAGTTATTTAAAGAAATATCTTAAAAATATGTTGATGTTTTGGTGGACAGTTTCTGACATGCTTAAAATAATAATCCGTTCGTACACAAGAATGATTATAAAGAATCATCAAAACAAAATAGATCTTTTATCTAAAAGCCCATCAATGATAGCACAAGATTTAGACTTTATTGTTTAGAAAACCCCAGAAGGCAATTTCTTTTAAATACATTGAACCATTTTTTAATGGTGCTTAGTGGCATGCTCATACGAAAATTCAAGGTTGTAGTCAAAAGGATGCGACCAGGAGCATCCGGAGACACAGACACTCAAAGGAAGAAAGACCTATAGCTCAACTTGCTGGTTGGTCGGCCATTGAGGAGCTACGGTGATTCAGTACATGTTTGCTTAAATAAACATTGGCAACAATCATATTTAGTGTTGTTCGATGCGGTTTCAAATCGTGATTGGGCTTTTACACATTCATTTTTTCAAAAAAGTGCTTCTGGGGATTTCTATTGTCAATACTCAAATCTTGTGCTGGTACTGTTTGGATAATTTTAGGTTAAAGGTCGTCACCTTTATATTATTAGATAAAAGATCTATTTTCTAAGATAATTTCAAATTTCTTTTTAGATAAATTAGTTTTGGTACACGTGCGGGCTATGGTGATTCAATTATTTGGGGTACGAGAATCAATTACTAATTTTACTGTAGATTCTATAGTAACTAATGCTTAACTTATTGACTTTATGAGGAATTCAATAATTACAAAAAGTGCTCTATTGTTCGGTAATCAGTATTTTTTAACGAAGAATTAATTCCCCAATGGATATTTTCCTTGTTCTGAAACTCTAAATCTTTATTTTGTATATTTCTGATTTCAACTTTATATCATCATATCTTTTCAACACCAACTTCTTTTAATTTTGGTAAAGGCAGGCGCGGTTTAAGGGGACGTCCGCCCGAAACCTGTTTGAAAATGTTTCATTAAATGTCAGCATCTATCAAACTCCGACAACTGGTTTTCGATTCAATTTTCGTATGTAACAAGCGTGACTGATAACAATGACCAGACCAAAAATCGAGTGACATCATGCACGAATAACAGTGACGTACGCGAAAGTTAGTGACGAATTAACTCCCACTTCTGAAGGCCAACTCAGGTTGTTTTGCTAAAGTTTTCGAATCCCATTTACAGGAACCATTAATAAAGGAGTGGTTTTGGAATAATTGCAATGTGCTCTTGAGATAACTATGCTCAACATCACGTGGGGAGATCATAAGACAGCTCGGTATATTAGAGAAGAATCCTAGGTATCAAAGGGACCATTAGAAAAATCGAATTGCATGACATGTTGCAAGAATGTCAGACCATCGCTGGACATCACAACATAAATCACAAAGAGATCACATGTGAAATTATGGCCGACGGAAAGTAAGATGGCGTCACGAGCTAGACCAATTCAGAAACTACCTGCTCTACGGTGCCCGTGAGAGAGAGGTCTGGCGGATCTTGGGAAAGGTCTATGTCCAACGTTAAAAGGCTGACGATGAATGTATGAAGAAGTTAATGGTTTTATTTACCTTTTAGATTTTAATGAGGCAAGGGAGTTCGATCTTAGCGCAGCAAAGCTTAGTGAATAAATAAATAGATAAACGAATAATAACTAATCCTAATTAATCATGAATTAACTGTAAAAACGAATAAATGTATCATATTCATTATCTAATATATTTGTCTCTAATCCTATTTCCGCCCCTGAGTAAGGAAGACATGATTTTTTTTTTTAATTTATTTATTTACTTATTTTGAGCTGTTGAGTTCAGACATGGAGTACAAAAAGTAAAAAAAGAACCAGTAGCTTAGGAAAAGCCAGGAAAAATAGTACAGCTTTCATCCTAAAACAATTTGATCCATGTCATATTTAGTTCGGCTTCCGTTATTTTTACATGATCCTGCAAAAGTCTAAGTTCCAGTTTTGTTACACTCTTTTTTGTTCTACTTTCTCATGGCGTCTTTTTTATTTGTTTGTTTGTTTGTTTGTTGTTGTTGTTTTCATCTCAAACGTGTTGACTTACTTGCTCCTTACCCGTCCCCATCCCCGCCCCACCACCGTCATTTTTGTTATTCGGTTTCATATTTCTATTTGCAAGCGAATACGATAAATAATCTGAAAATAAGTTCTCGAATCTTTCCCGTATCTGCTTCTGGCCATTTTTAGTTTCATGAGTCAATATTGATGATATTTCTGACTCTCCCTGTACGCGTTGCGACTCGAACGACTTGATACCAGTCTCTCCCTCGACTCACGTTCGTTCAATTTCCTTGGTAGTAACGGTGCTTATGTTAAGTTTCGCTTTCTATTCGATATTCTGGAGGCACCGATCACCATAGCCCAGTGGCAGAGGCCCCCTTCTTGTTGCTTTTTCGGCAGGATCAAAGTGCAGTATCTCTTCCACGGCAGAGACCGAGTCATCGGTACTGACACTTGCCTGTCGAAAGGGCCGGAGATTGGGTTGTGATTGGTATCAAGACCGAGTGCGCCGGTGCAATGCGTGAGCCAAAGAGGTTATGCTGAGGCTGCGCACTGCTACGTGCATTGAGGACCTTCCAGTTCCCTTTTATCACTCGGCCCAGCTGCGGGGGATCTGTTTCCCCGGGGCAGCACTGCTCCATTGCACTTAATAGAGCAGGTCGAGACTTGTCCTGACGCTTTCGTGGCGGAGGTTGCTTTGGTTACTTAGCAAACCAAAGCTGCGTCGGCTGGAGCCATTTTTGGATGGAGGACTCCTATTTTCCCCACGTTAAGCCTCGACCTTGTGTCACATTTTGCTGTCGTGGGACAGTAAATAAATACAGCCCAGTGGCAGAGGCAGGGTGTTTGCTTCCCACTCGGTGGGCTGTGGTTCAATCCAGTCATATCGAATACTTTTATTAAAGTAGAACTCAATACCCCTCCTCTAAGAACCCAGCACAGCACGTGATCTCCGGGGATTCATGTTGTGAGTCGTGATGTTCTTCAATTGCCTGCCATTCTTGCAACATAACCAGCCCACCGCCACTTGAGTTTTCTTGTGGATTCTATGATGTCTCGGACACCTATTTTCTCCCTGATATATTGTGCTGTCTTGTGATCTCTCCATGTGAGGTTGGGCACGATTGTCTAATGTGCATGCTTCTTAGTTGGTAGATCCGTCTTTTGGTTAGGTTCCATATTTCAGCACCACAGGTGACTATCGGGAGGATGCTTTGGTTGTATACAAATGGGATTTTCTTGTTCTTGAAGGTTGAGCTGGCTCTGCCAAAGGCTTGCAATCCTAGAGTGATTCTTTGCTTGATTTCTTCTTCTTTTGGGGATTTCACGGAGATTCGTTGTCTTAAGTAGATGTAGTGATTTTTTTTCTTCGGTTCTGCGTTTTCAATTTTGATAATGTGTTCATTCCCGACATGATTGTTGCACATAGACTTTTTTTTGCTGAAGTTCATTTGAAAGCCTACCTTTTTGCTTTCTTTATTCAGTTCATGTAGCATTTGTTTCAAGTCGTGTAGGTTCTCTGCAAAAAGGACGATGTCTTTGGCAAATCTGACGTTGAGAAGATATTCGCTGTCTATTCTGATCCCTTTTTTTTAAAAACGCACTGATGGGTAGATATAAACGGGCTTAGATGGATAGATAGATAGATAGATAGATAGATAGATAGATAGATAAAATAAAAACTTACCGATTTAGACGGATAGATAGATAGATAAAATAAAAACTTACCGATTTAGACAGATAGATAGATAAAATAAAAACTTACCGATTTAGACAGATAGATAGATAAAATAAAAACTTACCGATTTAGACAGATAGATAGATAGATAAAATAAAAACTTACCGATTTAGACAGATAGATAGATAGATAAAATAAAAACTTACCGATTTAGACAGATAGATAGATAGATAAAATAAAAACTTACCGATTTAGACAGATAGATAGATAGATAAAATAAAAACTTACCGATTTAGACAGATAGATAGATAGATAAAATAAAAACTTACCGATTTAGACAGATAGATAGATAGATAAAATAAAAACTTACCGATTTAGACAGATAGATAGATAGATAAAATAAAAACTTACCGATTTAGACGGATAGATAGATAGATAAAATAAAAACTTACCGATTTAGACAGATAGATTGATAGATAAAATAAAAACTTACCGATTTAGACAGATAGATAGATAAAAACATACTGAGGTAGAAAAGGTCTCAGATAGAGAGAGAAAGAGATAGAGAGATAGAGATGGAGAGAGAGAGAGAGATGAAAAACATAGATAGATAGATAGATAGATAGATAGAAAAAAACCGAGATAGGTAGATAGATAAAAACATACTGAGATAGATTGATACATAGATATGAACATAGGTGGATGAATAGGTAAAAATGTCTAAGATAGATGGATACGATTAGAATGAGATGATAGAAAGTGTCCTTGCCTTTTCAAAAGTCTAAAACCACTGAACTGGGTAGATTCAATGAATTTTCCGGACAATTGAACTCCTCCTCGTTGTTTATCTTAGATAGATAGATAAATAGATAGAAAGACAGATAGATAGATATTCAGATATAAATACCTTCCTTTGTATGTTATCTCCGTGCTGATCAAAAATCTTGATGATGGCTTCAAATTAAACCCTCATCATTCCACCCCAGGGGAAAACAGATGGTGGTCTATTACAGAGCTTCCTCTTCTCTCAAATAAATAAATTAATAAAATACGATAAAATAAGATACAGAAGGGGGGGTATCAAACTACCCTGATTTAACCACATCTACCCTGCGGGGCTCATCTGATCATTGAGGGTAAAGCAAATCCAGAAGGAGGGGAAAGATGAGAGAGGGATCGACAAATTGAGTTGCGGGTAGGGGAAAATATTTTGATTGATGGCTGGGTCAATTTTACGGACCTTTAACCGTGACACGGAAAAAAAGGGGTTTATTGCGACCACTGGTCAAGCAAGTGTTCGTCGGTCATTTTTACTGATGGTGTTCTAGAAATGTCTGTTGGAAGAATAGGTCAGAGTAAAATACTTAGTTTTAAGACTACTCTTCCACTAGTCATATATATATATATATTATATATATATATATATATATATATATATATATATATATATATATATATATATATTGATATTGATATTATTAAAAAGTAGATGTGTCATATGACGAAATATTTATGAATGCATTATATTATCTGAATCTCTATATCTCAATTTGAAATGCCCTCCCGTTATTACACGGAGGAAGTGTCACTTGGCCTAGACTGCGTGAATAGAATAAAAATTAAAGAAAATGGGGCTGCTGCAGGAATCCAGCGACTGATAAGACAAAGACACACACACACACACACACACACACGTATATGAGAATAGGTAGGTAAATTCTACAATAAGGGTTAAATAAATTTAAGAAAAGTATGAAAAAGGAAAGCTAAAGTTTTTAGTTATAGTTGAGAGGTATGATAGTTTTTAATAAGACTTCACCGATTTTGTACTTGTCTCCAGTAGGCTGTTGTTATTCTGTTTCTAGTCATTATTTTCCAGTGTCCTGTAGAGAGAGTTAAATTCAGGTTGTCTGAATATCAATCTTTATTTTGATTCTAATCCCATGGGTGTAATAAAATTCCAGATGTTGGTGAGTTTTTTTTAGAAGAATATATATATATATATATATATATATATATATATATATATATATATATATATATATCCAAAAAGAATCCCCTTTCTTGATTTCCATTTTTGCACCCAAAGCAAAAATCATCTTATGCTAAATTTGTTTTCTACGGAAACCATTCAACCATTGAAAGTTACGCACATGCTACTGAAGATGGAAACCCCTCCCGAAACATGTATGGTATACTAATTCATTCATTTATGAATTGATTGATTAATAAATAAAATCTCCATATACACTTACTCCTGAATCTGATTTTCTATTGTTCACACACATATACGAATTGCATTATATCATATGAGAACTTTTTTACTCGGATTTCGTCGTTACAAGGTTAATATATCACTCAACCATGGCAATTGGAGAAAACGGCTCTGCTGTTAGAATCGAACCTGCCACCGATAAGGTAGTGATGCTCTTACCATTAAGCTAAACAGTTGCCGGTAATGCAAAAGCTAAGCAAACAATTCATTTTGTCGAACCAAATTTGTCCATTTCTAAAATATATACTGTACCGTTGGAAGAGACGAAGTTAATTGGCCTTTGCATTACCGGCGGCTGTTTGATACAATGGTAAGTGCATCGATACGTTGAAGCGACTACCCTCTCGGTGGTAGGTTCGATTCCTACAGCAGCCCCATTTTTCTTTTCTTTTCTGTTAACTATTCTATTTACGTTGTCTAATTCGGGTAATGTATTAAGCGTGTAATGACAGGAGATCATTTCAAATGTTTCTATATAACATAACACAATTTATGATTCATTCTGATGGACCAAATATGTCCATTTCTTGAATACGTACTATGGCATTGAAAGAGACGAAAAAGACTGAGAATTAACGAGAGGAGAATTTGGGTTGGAAGCAGTGGTTTGGCCTTTGCATTCATCATCATCATCATCATCAGTCTTTTAGCGTCCGTCGTTGGACATAGACCTTCCCCAGGATTTGCCACACTTCTCTATCGTGGGCGTCACGGAGCCAGTACTTCCTGAACTTGTCTAGCGCGTCTCTCCATCCAACATTTTGCCGGCCTCGGTTGCGCATGTGGTCTTGGGGGATCCATGTTGTGTGTTGTGATGTCCATCGATTGTCTGCCATTCTCGCAACATGGCCAGCCCACCGCCATTTGAGATTTTCAATGGATTCTATGATGTTCTTGACTCTTGTCTTTTCTTGGATGTACTGTGCTGTGCTATCTTGTGGTCTCTCCATGTGAGGCCCAGCATTATTCTTTCATGTGCACGTTGCATGGTTCTCAATTTACGGGTCTGTCTCTTGGTTAAGTTCCATGTTTCAGCTCCATAAGTGACTATTGGGAGGATGCATTGGTTATACACCCTTCTATTTAGGATTAATGGGATCTTATTATTAGTGCAAGGGCAATTGCATCGCTACTTTAAAGAATATATATATATATATATATATATATATATATATTGTTTGAAATAACAGGAAACTCTGTCTATCCAATTTTTGGTTAATTCTTTTAGGTAGCGTTCTAACTTTTATCAATTTCAACGAATTTTTTAAAAACTTATCAAGGTTGGTGCTCCTATATCTTTGGAACGTTTTTAAAAATTAAAAAAATGACATTAATTAAAGGTTTGTACTTTAAAAAATTGACCAAAAAAATTAAATAGACAGAGTTTGTCTGTTTTTTGTTTTGTTTTGTTTTTGTATTTTTTCAACACTATATGTATAAATGGAGGATTACTGCCTCGTTATATATATATATCATATATTATATATTATATCTATATCTATCTTTATATCTATCTCTCTACATATAAATATACGATAGATAGGGATAGACAGAGAGGGGGAGAGAGTGATTGAAATGATGACGCGTCCATTCTATCTTCAATTATTCATTCAAAAGCTTTTGGTGATTCCTTGCTCCTATCAAACGCTTTAATTGCAAGATAATATTTTCCTTGTTATATTCTCCCGATTTTTTTTCTTCCCTTCTTCTTGTATGTTCCCCGCTCAGCGGCAAGTTCTCCGCCTTATATGCCTCGCTTCCAAATCAGGAAACATGTTTGCAGCTGCCTTTACCAAACATTCGCTCCATCTGTTGTCTTGGCATCCAATATCTATGCCGGCGTACTCTATTAGAACGCAGGTGTTGGGGTCGAAGAAAAACTATAACCACGTTACAATTCGGCCGTGACAAAAAATTGTTTGGAAATTTATCCGTATTATTTATTTAGCCTTTAGCGTTCCCCTGCCAAATTTTCATTTTTGCCTCATTTACGGTGATTTACCCTTGTCCCTCGACCCCTGTGGCGTAGCGAGTATGGGGCTAATCAACTGTCTTGCTTCTTGACCCTGCCTTTCGAGGTAGTAGAGGGTGGTCATCGGTCTCTACGTTTGCTTTCTATGTCCGCTGGGCAGCAATTATCGAAGTTGAACCAGCGTTGAATGAGAGCTAAAATACACATAAACAGGTCTGGTTAGTCATTCGATAGAAACCGTCACGTAACCTGAGTCTTTTGCCGATGTGCTGAGTCGTGAGTGATCAATTAAAAAAATTGGTTTAAGGGGATGACCAATGAATCAATTACTTCATCAGTCTTTTAACGTCCGTCGTTGGACATAGACCTTCCCCAGGGTTCGCCACAATTCTCTATCATGGGCGTCGTAGAGCCAGTATTTCCCGAATCTGTCCTGTTCATCTCTCCATCTTGTATTCCGTCGGCCTCGGTTTCTTATGTGATCTCTGGGGATCTATGTTGTGAGGTGTGATGTCCATCGGTTGTCTTTCATTCTTGCAACATGGCCTGCCCATTGCAATTTGAATTTTTTTATATTTTTTATGATGTCACTGACACCCGTTTTCTTCCTGATATACTGTGCTGTCTTGTGATCTCTCCATGTAAGGTTGAGCATTATTCTCTCATGTGTGCGTTGCCTGGTTTTCGGTTTGCAGGTCTGTCTCTTGAACGTTCAGTCGTTCACAAAAGTTGGGGGTAATATAGAACTACAGTAATAAGTCCAGTTCAGAATCAGTGAACCGGAATTAGTAGCCTACGAGCATTTGGCGCGGGGTCTTTGGAATTGTGGGGCCCGTAACACATGCTACTTTTGACACATAGTTAATCCAATGAGTGAATGTAAAAGAAAAAGAAGAAGGAAAGAAAAGAAGGGAAGAAAGGGAAGAAAAAGGTGAAGCAAAAGATCAAAGAGAAATCAGATGGCAATAAAAATGCCAAGAAGTCACAAAGAAGAGAAGGGACGTAGATAAGGAGTTAATCATGTGTTGGCCAAGGAGGCGAGCCAGGGGGTCAGAAACCACCCCCCTCCTCGGGCAAAGCAACATCTGAACTTTTTTTCTTTTAATGTAAAGCTCAGTGGTCTCCAACCTTTTTTTCTTCACAATACGAGCCCTAAAAAATACTGAGAGACTCAAGAAAAGCCCTTAAACTTGATATTAGAAATATTATATACGTACACAACTTCTCGTTTTCATTTATTTGAAAAAAAAAACAAAAAACGATACTATTTCACAAGAGAATTACTTATTATAGTACAAACTAATGAAGAATCTGATTCTATATCAGTCAAATAACAAGTCTGGAGATTTTGAAATTAACGAATCTTTGTCAAAACCGAATTTCTTTCAAGTAATATTAATATGTTTTACTGAATATTAAAAATTTTGATCCAACTTCTCTGTCAAATTTTAACGATGAACCCCGTCAGAACCCCATTTGAAATTTGAAAAATGAGGAAAATTGAAATATCCTGGAATAACGAAGTTATCCAATTTAGAAAAAAGAGACAATGATAGACACCCACAAGGAATGAGAGTCCCGATTGCTTCTTCCCACGTGGAACAAAAAAATCAACCCATAATTTCACAGTTGTATAGACCACTGGTCTTTGACCTTTTATCCTTGATACGAATCCCAAATATTGCTGAAACGATTGGAAAGAATCTTTAAACCTTTAATATAGAAAAAATGCCTACGTACACATCTTTTTATTTTTCTTTATCAAAAAAAAAAAACAGAACGATTTCATAAAAGAGTAACTGGTTAAATTAGACCCCCTTATGAAGAGTCCGATCTTATATCAATCGAATAAGTGTCTGAAGATTTAATGATCTGCTTACTTTCGCAGTTGTTTTATCAAATTGTCCAATCGTGGCGACAGCGAAAACAGTGCCCCCCTTTTTTTCCCTTGAACCCCCAAAGTCTTTTCGCAGATCCTGTGATCAGTTTGTACTCTGGTTAGTGACCACTGATCTAGATCGGTGGTCAGCAACAGGTGGGCCTCGAACCTTTTCTAAAAAAAATGTTGCAAATTTTGTGGGCAATGGCTTTTTCAGTTAACAGTCTTTTGTGTCACGATTTGTTCAAATTTTACTGGGGTCAGTGTGAAACCACTGTCTTCTCACTGATGCTTGATATTCCGAGAACTATTAATTAAGGGTTATTAAACCGACAGCGTATAAATAAATATAAACACTTCACTTCTTTTTTTTTATATTACTTTTCGCACGTAGATTCGATATTCTAAATCTATAGGCCTCAACGACAATTTTTTTATATGTTAGATATAATATGGTATACATATGTGGGCCCTGAGCAAGACCATAAGAAAAAATCAAAAGTAGACCATTACAAAGAGAAGTAGCCGACACCTAATCGAGATGAATAGATTTTAGAAATTAGAAAAAAAAAAAAATCAAATAATCCCCAGTAATCATAAATAAGAATTGGAAATCATATCCACTGTTTAATAAGAGAAATGGAGTGAAAAACGTACACCTTCCCCCGATCCCTGCTCAAAAACCTGGATCCGCTCCAGTTACTAAGAAAAATAGAAAGAAAGAAATGTGATTCGTAAGATAATAGTTCAAATAGTTGGATATACCCACTAGAACCAGCACAGGTTTTCGAGCCCAAATAAAATGCTAGGATAGCTAATTCTGATTTTCAAAGCAGAAATGCCCCCTCCACTTGGAAGAGTGGAGCATCACAATCTTCCTACCCCCATTGAGCCTCATCCGATTTCATTTGTTTCATCATTAAATCTATATTAGGAAAAAATTGTGTAGGCGCATCGATGCAGCAATCTATACGGCTTAGCTTAGTCTGGCATAAGGCTACGCTTGTGGGGCGCCCAGTGAGGATCGGAATCTCTACATAGTAGTTATGAGAATCGAAATCTCTACATCAGTCGCTAATAATGTCTTGCTATATCGTAAAATCAAGTATAATTTTGTATCTTTTAAAAGACGTTTCCTGGGCCAGAATGTGCACTTTAATTATTTTTTCTGAAAGCTGTGATATTAATGATGTTGTTTCTCTGCTAACAGATTCATGGACCCGAGTTTTGAAACCATTAGTATATAATTAAGTTCAAACTCCATGGAGGATAGAGATTTTGAAGAGCAACATCGTCGCTATTGCTTACTGTATGGATTTCGAAAGGACAGTTTAGCTACGAAGTCAACGAGAAACATTTGTACAGAGTATCCTGATTCAGAGATAGCTTGTAAATGCCAGCTATAGTTTAAAAGGTTTAAAAACGGCGATTGTGATTTGAAAATACGTAATTATTTTCCAAACAACCTAATATATTTGTCTTAATTATCAAGTTGACTAAATATGTTGTGGTTTGCCCAGTAGGTTAAATAGATAAGTATTTTCCCCCAGTGCCAAATATCAGGGTCCATGCCCGGGCAGAAGCCAAGATTTTGGTGGTGATCCTTATCTGTAATACTAGCGCAAATCTTTCTACTCATATAACTCTATTTGGTCAAACGCAGTGGTTTCGAAACTTGACAACTCTACGGTCCTTTCTATAAAAGAGATATTCTAGTTTGTTTTTTTTTTAGGATTTACTTTTTTTTCTATAATCAATGATAACATTATCAAACGATTCTTTTTTCATTTTTAAAAATCATTTTTTTTAAATGGATTGAATTTATTTGAGCTCTATTTGTTACAGTTCTGTGTACAATAATTATGTTTTTCGACAGCTGTGCAATGGATTATGTTGTTTCACTGCCACAAGATTCGCTATGTTAGATTCAGCGGGAACACTGCTATGGACCCTCAAAGATTTTTAGTTCGAATCTCAGGGATCTGCAGACCCCAGTTTCGAAATCACTGGTCTAGTAGACTAAATAGTCAAGTATTTTCCACGGATCAGTTGTTCAAGCTCATAAAAAATCCCAGCGATGATTTTCAAGGAAGATTGGCAGACAGGCCTTCCATAGTTCGAAGGTAAGCGCGACACAATCTTCCAGCCCCTGTTCAGTCTTAGTGCTGTACTCAGCAAAACTTAATATTATAAAATTGATTATTTGTATTGTTGTTGGGTGGGTTAGATAACTGTGCACATGCCATCGACGCCTGAAGATTAATGTTCAAGCCTTGGTGAAAGCTAAGACATTGAATGCTGATTATTAAGGTAGGCAAGCAAGCTCTCAACACTTGAAAGAATGAAATGTGGATGTTGATGCAAACACGGGAACATACAATTGGTGTCACCCAAGCTTTGTATGTGCGAAAGTTTGTTTGATAGGCTGCTGGTAAAGGCCTACCAACTTTCACAGTTTTGTCATGTAACACGATTTTTTAGTCCAATCTTAAAATCTCACTTTCCGGTGTCCATTGCACACGGATTTTATCATTTATGCTGCAAGCTTTCAAGAACAACCATTTCAAACTATTTTAACTGTTCTTTTGATCTGTTCTTTTGAGATCTGTTTAAGTTTGCAGACGTAAACTTCCACACAGTAGAGCAGAAGAGGCGAGACTGTTTAGTATACTCGTTATGGCCTTAAATGGAACGTCACCAAGTATTCTAGTCTTGAAGATTCAAAGAGTCTGAGACCCCGTATCAAAAATGGCGACCAAACCAAAATCTTATTAAAAAAGATAGCAAAATACAAGTCAACTAAGGCAATTGCTCACGGGATCTGATATTTTGATATAAAGAACTGATACTCATGGAAGGATCAAATAGTGTTTTTCTTATTCTTATTATTCAGCATCATCCAAAAAATCTCCAGATTTATGGTGAGATCTCTAGATTTTTGGTGAAATTTCCAGATTGTCTGAAACACCTAAAGACCTTTGCTCTTCGGAGGTTGGTGGGTCTACAGGTATATCTGGAAATTTTTAAAGGTGTATAACGATGTTGAAATAAACCTTTTGAAAAGTATCGGATCCTTTTTGCACCCGTTGTATTTCCTGTCCATTCTATGCCACGTTGTCTGACATTGACGATAACACAAGACGAGTCGACGAATGACGACATGAGGTGCAGATTAATTAATTAAAGTCCATGCCTTCCCCCAAACAAGTTTGCACGAAATGAGACTAACGGTCATCACTCAGAATTTCAAATCATTTTCTATCCGTGAGTGCCATCTGTTGTTTAGCTTGCAGCAAAAAGCGTCCGTGAACTCTCTGAGAAGAACTCTCTATGTCAGGAGGGCTGCTGAACTTGAATAGAGGTTTTAGTGCAAGATCCACTAAAAATGAGATTAATGGAAGTTTAATAAGGCCTTCCGTTGACATTGAGTGGTTCCTTATAGCGCGGTTCGCGATATAAGGCTAGTGAGACGTGGACCACCACATTTTTGCAGTGAATGCTCTCTCGTCCGGAAAACTGCAAATAAAACGCGAATTTTCTCAAAAGACTTACGTATTATGACTAAATCATAAAGCTTCTCAAATCTGCAATCAATTAATATAAATAATTACACAGTGTTTAAGATATAATTTCTGTTCAACTTACCTGCTTTTTATTTTATTTTAACCGGCTCATTTTCCTTGTAGATTCACCTGCTCGTATGAACGAATTTCTATAGCTATAACTGAATGAGAGAGCTGCCCACACGCAGAACCCCCAACATTGTGGATCAGGATTTCGTGTAAAGACATGCTCACTTTCCGCCTTTGGGAAGACACGACCCTAAGACGGCCGATACAATCCTTCCCCAATCACATACCATGGGGTGTACTCACTAAGCTGCTGAGTGGACAAGCCAATCTGTCTTATGAAAAGTCTTCCACTCTCTTCGCTCGTACCGGGAATCGAACCTTGTGCTTATGAGGCGGACGTACTAATCATTATACCATCTTGACTAACATCCATAAATTATTTCATAAATAAGCTGATATGTTTTAAAAGTTAGATAAATTAATAAGGAGGCAGAGTTTGGGGCTAAGACCTAGATACTGACTTATAGGAACTAAATGCACAAGAAATGATTTAGACTTAGCTCCAAAAGAGCTAAATTGGCAACCCTGTTTGCAAGCTTGTCCTCAGATTCTATGACAATGGCATCTTCCACTTTGTCGTAATAGTCATCATTGTCGTATCATAACGAGAGCAGTTAACTGTGTGGATAATGGAATCGGCAGTTTGCGTTCGTTTCTCCGTAATGCCGTTGGGAATAACATATATCTATCTACTCCCTCCCTCCCATACGTCATGGGCAAGCGTGGCAGGGTTTGGCCCATCTTACCTCATGTCTTACGATTACTTGGGGAAGGCCTCCGTTCCACAATGGACCTTAAAATCAGATGTTTTTTAAAATGCTATTTCCGCTCCAAATGAAGTAAGAACCTTCCGAGATGAACAATATCCCCTCGGGACATCAACATGAAGAAATACTTTTAGCGACGACAGCTCCACGTTAATCGTCTCTCTTCCGCTCGCTGGACACGCCGACACGATTATCCACGGGCTATCACTGCTTCTTACAAGAATGTGTGCAAAAAAAATGCCTTTCTCCTCGTGGCCCCTTAACAGCTAGAAGATTAAACAACAGACCAAATATGGATGATCCTAAAACTGTGGGTGGCGAATCATAGAATTAAGGTCCATCACGCAAAAAAACCCCACCGAATCCTGCTATTTTGTACGTACTTCAAAACAAGATTGAAATTTTCAGTTTGCAATAGAAAGCAATTAATGGAAACCAAGATAATATTGTTTCGTCAGATGTTTCGAAATATCCAATTAAAAGTTATCTCCCCTCCTTTTTTTTAATTTAGAATTGTAGTTGACGTAACCAAAGGGGAAAAAAAGCTCGGTATCTTTTCGGCTTATTTTATTTATTGCTATAGAAAAGAATATTACTTATTCTTCCTGTGATATATGGTCCGAAATAAAAAAAATAAAATCACAATAAAAAAAACTTTATTGCCTCAAATTTAATTATTAAATTCCGTCTGTATCCCGAGAAATTAAGGTTTGTGTCACCAAATAAAGATAGCTCTCTGGCTTAATCCACTGATCATGCAGTTGAGTTGACCTTGTTACAGAAAGATTTTGCGGAATCCCTGAACAATTTTTTTATTTCATGAAATCCTTAGTTTTATAATCAGTGTCATAATAGTTAACAAGCTTTCGATGCTAAACATTACTAATCTGTTCACTCATTTTGAATACCGAAGCAAAATTTACTTAGTGTTTATTGTTTAGCTTAGTTTGTTTCACACAACGTGGCGAGGGACCTGACAGGGATCGAACACTTTAAAATATGTTCAGCATCACAATCTTGTCGACCATTACTACATTGCCTGTGAAACTAGTGATTTCATGAAATTACGGACCCCCCCCCCAACATCACGACTCACAACATGGATCCCCAGAGATAACATGCGAAACCGAGGCCGGCAGAATACAAGATGGAGAGATGAATGAGACAAATTCAGAAAATACTAGCTCTGCGACGCCCATGATAGAAAAATTTGGCGGATCCTAGGGAAGGTTTGTGTCCAACGATGGACGATAAAAGGCTGAGGACAATGATGAAACAAAACTGTGCAATACATTCGCCTGTTAATCTTACAATAAGATCGTGAATCTAGTGATTACGTGAAACCGCTAGGGATATCGTGAAGTCCAGGTACGCTGCCCGTACCAAAGGATATTATACTTGATATTATATAAGGTTTTGCCCAGTTTGGCACAAGGCCACACTTGTGAAGCACGCGGTGAGGATCGAAAACATTTCTGTAGCAAGTCAGCATCACAAGATTGTTAACCATTACAACGCTGAAGAGTACATGTATTGTAAATACCGAACGAATTTTTTTATATAGTTAGGATCGAGCTCGTAACAGTAGTAATGGTCAGCATCATAAGCTTGTTAATCAAATCACCGTAGCCCCACAAATGCCCAGCCCGAAAATTAATCAAATCACCGTAGCCCCACGGATGCCCGGCCAGAACATTCAAGTGGCTTACAGATTCTTCTCTCTTGGCTCGTCCGTGTGTTTGTGTGTGTCCGGGCGGTCCTGGTGATATTTGAAGGCCACAACCTTGAAAATTTGTATTAGTACACCACTAAGTATCGACTAAAACCTTTCGTGTGTGTGTGTGTGTGTGTGTGTGTGTGTGTGTGTGTGTCTGTCTGTCTGTCTGTCTGTCTGTCTGTTTGTGTGTGTGTGTGTGTGTGTGTGTGTTGTTTTTTTGGGTTTTTTCTTCTAAAAAGTGTCCGTTCAGTCTCTCATGGTCATATTGGACCAACAATGCCCAAATCTTGTACTAATGGTTAATATATATATATATATATATATATATATATATATATATATATATAATGTGTACTTTAGAGAGTGAGACAGACTCGGGAGTGAAGTTTTTGGTGGTAAGGTTTATTAATCCTTATATGTCAATAGTCCATACATGTTTCGAGATTTCTCCCATCATCAGTGGTGCGTGTTGTGTGAGTGTGAATTAAAATGTACCATGTGGAACCAGAGTCCACTGCCAGGGGCTATGCATTGTGGATAAGTTTTGTTGTCAGGGCTACTAGAGGCCTCATGCTGAATGTAAGAATGACCAGCAGGTATTGGGATTTTGGTAAAGCAGCAGCAGTTGGTCTTGGGGAGGGCAGAGTGTGTCAAGGTAGGGGATAGTGTTGTGGAGGTGGATTTTTTGGTATGTTTGGGATAGTGTAGAAGGAGGGGTGGTGGGGTCAAGGAGCTACATAGGTATCAACCTTAAAAGTTACTGAAAATGTTACTGAAAATGTTTTGGCTATGATTTGGACAGGGGTTATAACAGGCTAAGGTGAAGTTTATATATATATATATATATATATATATATATATATAATTTTAGATAAAAGATTTATTTTTTTCCGTTAATTCCGGATAATATTTCCGGTGATTAATCCTGGTTCGTGTACGGGTGAAATATCCACGCAATGTACGGATACCATTACTAAACGGGTCGTGAAATGAGGGATTTCATAGAATTACTGAAAAGTCCGTGGATCTCTCCAAGTCCCAAGGGATTTCACGAAATCACTAGGTTCACAATCTTGCTATAACATGTATAACAAGTGAATGGCCGGTCGTTTCAGTTCAATAACAACTGGACTTTGCGTTGGTCAATCCTTCTCCCCCCCCTTCTTATCACACTTTCCAGCCTTCTTGGTGTTAGTGGTCAAGGGAATTAAAGAAAAAGAAACAAACAATACCAGTTAAGGTCCGGACTTTGTCGGCCTTTTTGTTTGGGCTCTTCTCAATCGTTTGATGACTGATTTGTGTCAAGGGATTAACTACCAAACACCTTTTGTCCCCTTTTTTTGAGAGGGGGTTATCTTCATCTCTTTCTTTACACTCCTTCCTTTTTCTATCATCCCTTTTATCCTTTTGTTGTTTTCAAATGACTTCCATCCCGACTTTTATTCCAACAACGCTTTCATCTCTCTTCTACAATCTTTTGACTTTTCACCGATAGTCAGATTACTTTCTTTCTTTCTTTCTTTCTTCTTCTTCTTCTTCTTCTTCTTCTTCTTCTTCTTCTTCTTCTTCTTCTTCTTCTTCTTCTTTTCTTCTCTTTTCTGTTCTTGTTCTTCTTTTCTTCTCATGCTCGTTCCTCTAACGTTTCTTCTACTAGTTTTCATCTTCTTCTCACTTATCCTCTTTCTTCTTCCTCTTCTTCTTTTTCTTTTTCTTCTTCTTCTGCAATCCTTTCCTTTCCTTTTCCTTTTTCCCTTCTCCCCCTTTCAGTTATTCTTCTTTTCCTTCTTTAAGTTATTTTCTCTTCTTCTTCTTTTAGTAGTTTCTAAAAAAGTTTTTTCTACCATTTTTTCTCCTTCTCCCTTATCCACTTTCTCTTCTTCTTCTTCTTTTTCTTCTTGTTCTTCTTCTTCTTCTTTCGGATGTTTTCTTTCATTCTTTGATTTCTTCATGCGCTGCAATTTGTGTCTGTAATATTCTCTGCCAGTGATATTGTTGTGCAACATCCTTTTTTATCCTCTTGATGTTAACCCTTCCTCCTTCTCTGCTCCCTCTTCAACTTCCTTCCCCCTTCTCCCTTTTCCCTTCTCCCTTCTTGTTTCTTCTAGTTCTTCATACTTCTTCTTCTTCTTCTTTAAGTTTACTTTTCTTTTTCTTCTCATAATAGTTTCTCCAGCGCTTCTTCTTCTATCAGTTTTTTCTTTTTCTCCCTTATCCTCTTTCTTCTTCTTCTTCTTCTTCTTCTTCTCCTTCTTCTTCTACTTCTACTTTCTTTATTTATTTCTTCTTTACTTTCTTTCTTTCCTTCCTTCCTTTCGTCCTTTCTTTCTTTCTTTCTTACTTTCTTCTTTCCTTTCTTTCTTTCCTTTCTTCCTTTCGTCCTTTCTTTCTTTCTTACTTTCTTCTTTCCTTTCTTTCTTTCCTTTCTTCCTTTCGTCCTTTCTTTCTTTCTTACTTTCTTCTTTCCTTTCTTTCTTCCTTTCTTTCTTTCTTTCTTTCTTCTCACCTTTCTCTCTCCCCTCCTTTCTTCCTTCCCTTCTTTCTTTCTTCCCTTCTTTCTTTCCTCTCTTTCTTTCTTTCTTTCTTTCTTTCTTTCTCTCACACCAGCATTTCCATCTTTATTTCCCCTGAGCACTGTGCATATATTTTCCACGACCACAATCAGTTTGTTTTGCCCCGCAAGATTTCCACAACTTACAAATAGACCCTTCGAAAACAAAACTTGAAGATGAACTACTGCTTTCTAACGCGTGTCAGTGGATAATGTTTATTCTTGGCTGCCGGCAAGAGATACAAGAAAAATCCAGAGAGAGAGAAGAGTGGGATATCAAAGCAATTTGTTTTCAGGGATTCTACAAGACCGGGACGGACAGGGCCGAATTCAAAATTTATGAGCACAGGCGTAGCTGAAGGGGTAGGGTGACTTTTTGAGACCGTCCCAGCCTCTCAATGGCTTCATAAATAGTAATTCACCTACAGCATTTCTACTAACTAATCTCACTAAATGTTGGAAGGGACCCCCCCAAGGGAAACATTCTGCCGGGCCCACAAATCTCTGGCTACACTTCAGTTGATGAAGTTCAGTGCATGACATTTTTTGAAGAACCTTTTAATTATGTATTTTGTTCATTTTTTTTTTTAGACAAATCAGAACGAAAATGATATAAGTTGATTGGTTCTTATCATCATTCTTAGTTTCAATTGTTTTTTTATCATAACTTTGATCTGGACTTTGATTCAACGGCAACGATTAATCTACTGGAACAAAACGATAAGCCCACGGTGGGAATTGAACCCACATCCTATTGACATTGGGAGTACTATCATAACGCCAGACTGTTTTCAACTATTCGGCCACGGTTTAATCGATGTCGTAAAATTACGGTCCGATGCAGTTGTGATAAAAAGTAACTGAAAGTCAAGATGAACTACTCAAAATTGGTAATAATGTTGCAATACTTCGTCCAATAATGAGAATAAATTGAAAGAATTTCAAAAAGAAAAATGAAATATTCATAAAATTATGACATTTGATTGAAATCTAAATTCCTTTATGGACCAATAATCCATCTCTATGAAGCGTAATAAACTCTCGAACAAGTTTAGTCAAGACATTTTACTTTTTTACTCGTAAAAAAAAATGAGGAAAATATCAAATTAATTTCTTTGACTTGTTTTTCGGGCCGCAAAAATCTCGAGTCCAGGTGCAGGTGCTTAGTTTATACTCCCCCAAGTACGGCTCTATACATCAGGGGACTAATTCGTTATGGGGTCAGAGCTCTTGATTTGCACAAAGTTTTACATGATTTTGACCGAATCGGATTAGGGTGGGGACATTGGTCCCCTTGCTCGGGTGGCTCTATGGACATTTTTTTAATACAGTTTGGTCTGAAGAAGGGCCTGTGAGAGGACTCACACCTACACAGATGCAGACACCTCCTTTTCAGGCTCCTATTAAATAACCAAACAACACAGAATTATCCCCATTTCGTTCCCCAAGCCTCAACCATGTAAACAGTAAAAATTTCCTCTGAACCGCTGCAAGTTTTTCTCTGAAAAAGAAACTTTGCACCTGACAAGATGCATCAGTCTAGAAAGCTTTAAACACTAAAAATTGAAAAAACTTTTCCAGAAGATTTCTTGTGTCACTTCAGTCATTTATTTCCCAATATCTCTTGATGCAATTTGTAATTTTCTTCAAAGTTTTTTTCCCTATTTCACATGTACTTTGTTATTAGGGTACAATGTATAAATTGTCTCTTGTTTTGAAATATATATATATATATATATATATATATATATATATATATATATATATATATATATATATATATATATATATAGGGTTAAGCACTCTTTAAGTGAGGTAACTCATCCATTGTAAGCTTATGCAATGCTCTTCCATGGGAATAGAGCACTCTGGTGGATGAGGAGTTTCTGCGTAAAAATGAATATATTGCTTATATTCAGCCTTACTGACCACCCAGTTCCGTAGTCCAGACGTAGGATATCGCCCTCCAGGTCCGATGTGAGTGATTCACTTCTCGCGGTACAGAATGGGATAAAGTCTATAGCCTCACTGAAGAGATGTAATACATCGAAACAGCTGTCAGTGGATGACACAATAATATATATATACATTATTGTGTCATCCACAGACAGCATATATATATATATATATATATATATATATATATATATATATATATATATATGTATATATAACCAAACAAGAGACAATTTATACTTTGTACCCTAATAACGGAGTACATGTGAAATAGTGAAGAAAATTACATATATATATATATATATATATATATATATATATATATATATATGTGTGTGTGTGTGTGTGTGTGTGTGTGTGTGTGTGTGTGTGTGTGTGTACTAGCAGAGATTTCCTGGGGGAAGCAAATAAATAAATAAATGAATATAAAAACACAGGAAAATATGATCTATAAATCATTTCTTCGTAAACTAAACAGCAAATGATGAAAAAATGTTATACTATTTACCCATGAAGTATCCGGCAAAATAATTCGATGCACAAAATCGAACAACTGATGTCGTCCCTCAGTTTACGAGGTCTCTGGGGGACATATTAGTTATTCTCCCATTCGGTGCAAGTACGAAAGTTTTTTGGGCGGTCTGACCCTAGAACAACCAACATAGCGCTTGGCATGGGAAAACCACGGAGAAATCAGGTTGAGGCCAGAAATCTTTAGAGACCGCCTACGTGTCTTGTTAAAATTAAACATTTTTTGTCAAAAAATGTTCATCAGGGTTCCCTACTTTTTTTACAAGCAAAATAGAGAGAAATCAAGTTTTTTAGCCCGCCTTTCTATTGGCTGAAAGGGCCATCTTAATCCCAAAAGTATGTTAAAATTAACATTTTGAAGTGTATTGGATACTTCTTGCACTCAATGTATAACTCTTGGTGACTAAAAGGCTAAAGGACGCATACATAAAACAAAGCTATAAAAGAGTTATGCAAAGTCTTTTAGTTAGTCAAGAGATATGGAAGGTGATAAGCTATACTAAGAGTTATGCAAAATTAAACTCGTTCGTTTACACTTAATATCGATTTCCGATCGAATGGTGTAATTTCTCTCTCAATTTTGAATAACTTGGAAAACGTTATTTAACATAGCATTATAGTTTGTTTCTCCATTGGCCATGTTGAGAATAGGAATTGCGATGGTTTTCGATCAATTTCAAAAAAATATTCAGAAGATTTTTAGTGCTAAAAGATGTGGCCCACTACAGGCCTGGGCAGAGGGTTGGAAATTGGCATGGGCCTACTATCTTAAGGATCGGGTTCTACATTAGGGGTGTAATAAGAGGGGCAATGAGGGCAATCGCCATACTTATAAAAATCAAACTAATTCTTCTATCCTAATCTGTTACGTGTACATGAATAGCATGTATTTAGCACTTATTATAAAAAATACTAAATGAGCAGTTTGAAATGGGGCCTACAATACCCATCTTGCCTTGGCCTGTTACCAGCTCTCCCTAACCTTGGCCCACTACCTATAACATGGTATTATATCTATATTGTAAAGTACTAAAGTATATATGTATGTATTTTTGTACTTAATGATGTCGAGAACTACGTATCACTGAATAGAAACAAAAGCATGTCCAAATTAGGTCTAAAATCACCAACGGCAAATACCCTCCGGTCAAACTTTGAAAAAAAAATCGTTTATTTATTCTTTCTGAGGAAAGTCTAACTTTTTTTCACCTACAGCTTTCTCAAAAACTAAAAAAATTAGTGTTAGATCCATGTTTTTCTTTATGGCAGAATCAACACCAAACATCTTCAGATCAAAATTTGCCAAAAGTCAATTCCTTTGGGGTCTGCAGTCGCTCTCTAAATATGTTTAAAAATGTTTGGGTTTGTTTTTGTTTTTTTGTATTTCTCATCTCGGATTTTCTCAAGAAATATTAGAGTTAGATCCATAAAATTATACTGTACATATAATATGAATAATCCAGAGAGTTTTTTTTTTCTCAATTTAATTGAACCAACACTTACTTGAAGAAGGTCAATACATTTTTAATTCCTTCTTGAGCACTAATCCGTAGGCTTCAAAATTATGTTAAATCAATATCTTGGATCTGACCCCTGGAGCAACTCGTCTCGTTTTCGGTCTAGAAACCAAAATTTTGTAAGGGTAAATATTTCAAAACAGAAACCTTAAGACTTCATAGGACTTAGGACAACTGCCCGTTCTGGATAATTGCCCCCCGTCAATAGCATAGCAATTGTAAAGCCAAAGTTAAAGTTTATGAAAATTAAGTAATGGCCATGTAAATGATCATGCCCTTGGGGAAATTATCAATAGTCATTTATCTATTAGGGGGTAATTATCTAGAGAACAGTTGCCCTATGGGGGCAATTGTCCTGATACCATTAAAATGCACACTCAATTATGTGTTTATAAATAGCAGCATTTGATTATTTCATGAACTGGTTTATTCCCGTGATACAATTCAAGGATACACTGGTTAAAGCGTCCCAACAAAAAACCTTTCGTAGACCGAAATTGCATAAAGCGAAGAAGCAATTACCATTTATTTATATGGGAAAAGTTTTTGAGCATCCTAAGACCCCTCCCCCCCAAACGGTGGGGATGGTGTGTCAAGTGACCAGCGTCTTTTGGCAACATGCCATGTTGGGGTTGATCATTGGAAAAGTTTGGAAAAAAAGAAGTATCAATGAACGAGTTATTTCTCCCACCTTTTGTTGAACAGTGATCTCTAAAAAGTCTGAATTTTAAAAAACACCACACAACAATCATACCAAAGGGACCAATTTAATATGAACCTACATTATAAATTGAACTCCCGCTAAAATCTACCAAGAGAGGGAAACTAGAAAAAAAAAATGGTCTCTTTCAGATATAACAACGAGTAAATTTTGAAATCTCAGCCCCCTCTGACTCCACCTAAGACCTATTTGGGTAAATTTTAAAAAAAAAGTGTTGACATAACAAGGATTACGTGTTTAAAACCTTCAGCCTTGTAGCTCCATCGATATGGCGGCCTGTACGCATGATACATACATAGCCTATCGTCAAGCTTTTAATAGGCTTTGACGGCTTCAGAACAATTGTGATACATGCGTACACACATACATATATACATTCATACATACATATATACATGGCCAGCCAGCTAGTCAGCCCAACTTTAAAACTGAAGAAACCTATTTTGACAGTTTGGGCAAGTTTTGGTTGACAAATTCTAATCTGTGAGAAAGAGAAAGACGAAAGAAGAAAGATCGAAAGAAAGAAAAGTCATTATTCGATTCATTATTGGACTGTGCATTCAATAACTCATGAATAATGACAACGTTTCACTCTGCGAGTTCACGCATTCTCAGGAAAGTTACTGAATTGTTGAAGAAGTAATATCGGAGTGCGAATGAACGAATGCAGACGACTTAGCTTTTATGGTGTATTTTAACGGCTTTTCATTTATTGATTTTCCAATTCAATCAGACACCGAGTGTTAGCAAAAGAAAGGAAATCAATTTTGGTTATGATTTGATATAACTGACGAGTGGTTGTGAGTGGCCGAACGGGTAACAGCGTGGAGAATGAGTAGCGACGAACCATGTTCGATCTCCAGCTTGGGATAGTTTGCATTCACTGATGTCCTTAAGGAAGGCATGTATCCACAACCCCTTTCAACATGCCGTAGGGAAGGGTAAGATCCATCAACCCATACCCTACACTCATTTGGAGAACGGGTCTTCAATAAAATGGCTGCAAAAAAAATAATTAAAGAGAACGTTGTGCAAAAAGATTATTCATCTCTGGCGCGTTAAAAAATGGCTGCTAAAAAGATTAATAATTAAAGAAAACGTTGTACAAAAAAATTATTCATCTCTGGCGCGTATCGTCTCCGAATTTCCAAAGTTCAAGTTGAGACCCAATCTACAAGTTTTTCGATATTGTCAGCATTTCAATGCTATAACACTGTCCCTCGTAAACCATATACCTCCTCCCAAATTCACCAAACCTCTCGACCGTGGGCGTCACGGAGCTAAAACTTTCTGAACTTGTCTCATTCGTCATGCCATAGAAAGATAATTGTGTTAGTAATTCCACAATATAAATCAGAAACTTGACTTTCTGATAAAAATTATGTAAAATTTTGAATAAATGCCTAGATTGGCTGGGGGCCACAAAAAATGTCACCGTGGGGCAAATCCGGTCCATGGGCATATGGTTGCCCCAAACCATTTCAGCACACTTTATTCTATTCATCATCATCACCATCTTTTAACGTCCGTTGTTGGACATAGACCTCCCCCCAAAATTCGCCAGACCTTTCGATCGTGGGCGTTACGGAGCCAGTACTTTCTGAACTTGTCTAGTTGGTCACACCATCTTATTCATTGTCGACCACACTTTCGCTTATGATCTTCGGGGATCCACGTTGCGAGTTTTGTTGTCTAGTGGTTGTCTTACATTCATGCAACATGACCAGCCCATTGTTAATTTAGTTCTGGCCAAGATTTCTCCGACTAGTAAACGATAGAGTCAGTCTACTTATGGATGTCGACTTAGAAGTTTCGATTCATAGCTCAACCAAAGAATTCCCAGGTCCTTTTCCTTGGTTTTCCAGGTCCCATATTGCCCCCACAAGTCTGATGCAATGCACTGACAGTACCCCCCTCACAGAGGTCCTGGCTAAGGGGTCATTTGGCATTCCCTTCATCCTCTCAGCTCCTTTTAGTAACTCTTCATCGAAACCACCTTGATCTTGGCCAATTGAAAAGTACAGAAATTAAGCCTTAAACATTTCTGGCAATAATCCAAATAGAAATTCTGGAAATACCGGAGTTTTGTTTTTTGTTTTTTTGTTTTTTTGCACCCAAAGAATGAATACATAAACGAAGTACAAACAGTCTGGTGAATCACTCAATAGAAACCGTCAAATGAGCAACATCTTTTGGGGTGATCAATTAAAGAAATTGGAAAAGGGGAGATGAAAGTTACTTCTCTTACCATTTGTTGGGCTGTGATCATAAAAGGGCTGATTTTTTTTTACAAAGCATGAATGTTGTTGGACATAAGATGAGGGATCCATTTTGTATAAACTTACAAATAAACCCTATTGGGGTGGGAATAAAAAATAAGTGAAGGTTGAAATTCTCGGCCAGGAAGCTCTATTGGTGCGGCTGTGATACATTCATAGCCAGCCAGCCAACCAGCCGGACTGACTTGAAAACTGAAGAAATCTTTGTTGACAGTATTGGTAAGGTGTCTAAAGAATAAACAAGCTGAATTTGAACGCAAGAAAGAAGCTAGGAATTTGTTATTTGGATTGTTGAGAGAAAAAAAAGAAAGGGAGAAAGAAAGAAAGAAAGAAAGAAAGAAAGAAAGAAAGAAAGAAAGAAAAGAGAGAACGTGAGAGAACCAAAGAAACGGAGAAGGGGTGAAAAGAAATGGGGTGCAAACGAACGAAGAAAGAAAGAATTAAACAGACAAACAAACAGACACAGGAAGAAATACTGAAAGACACACAGAAAGGGAGAAGAAGAAGAAAGAAACAGAACAAACGAACGTAGAAAGAATGAGAAGCAGAAAGATAGAAAGGAAGAAAGAGCAAAAGGAAAGAAGGAAAGGAGTAAGGGAAGAAAGAAAAAGAGGTAGGAAGGAACAAAGAATGAGAGGAGGGTGAGAAGACAGAAAGCAAAGGAAGGAACAAAGAATGAGAGAAGGGGGAGAAGACAGAAAGCAATGAAGGAAAGAAAACAGGTTAGAAAGAAAGCGAAAAAAAAAAGAATCAAGCAAGCAAAGAAGGTAGGAAAGAAAAAAGAAAGAAATCCTAACGAATGGGCCGTTGATTTTTGCCAAGATGCGATTTGGAGAACTTTCTGTGCTTAAATTCAATTTTTATCAAAAGGTCTGGCTAGTCACTCTATGGAAACCGTGGGGTAACCGACGTCTTCTGGCAACATGCCATGTTTGGGGTGATCAATTGAAAAATTCGAGAAAGAGATTATCAAAGAATAAGTTACATCGCTGAAACTTCGTTTTACAATGATCACTAAAAAGTCTGAAGTTGAAAAAAACAAAATTTATTTCAATTTAGCATAAACTAACATTGCAAATTGAACCATCCACTAAAAACTCATTGGGGTGGGGTAGCAATTTTCACAATTAAAAAAAAATTGTAGACATAATAAAAAAATAAATGTTGACGTTTTCAGCCCTCTAACTTAATTGCTGTGGCCTGTACGCGTTATACATACATAGCCAGCCAGCCAATCTGCCAGCCAACTTGGAAACTGAAGAAACCCATGTTGACAGGTTTGGTTGACTGTTTCTAATAAAAGATGCTGAAAAAGGTTCTGTACTGAAGGAATCAACGGAACGAGGGAAAGTAAAATGAGGAAGAACAGAATGACAAAAAAAAATGTTTGATATCTTTTTTGGCACAATTACTATTAGGAAAAAGATCAGGTAAGGTCAGTTTAGAAGTCATATTGCAAGTTTGGCATTTTTCTTCCCTTATTATAATGGAAGGGTGTTCAGACAAACTACATCCCTAATCCATCCAGTCCGGGAATTCTCAGTTGAAACTCAGCATTCAATTAACGCACATCCATACTGTTTTTTTTTTAGATATATCAACGATTCGCCACAAGTTCCATGCAAATGGTTTCTTCTTAAAAACATCTGCTCTGCAGAATGTTTTCCCGACGAGTACAACCTCGACGTTCTAAGATCCAGAGTGAACAAGTGCCTGTCTCGATGTTAGTCTTTTCACTCCTCATTTCAAACATGTCATGTATTAGTGTTTACAAGTGTAACATCGATAGGCTATTTTTAAACTTACTTTTTACTGTTCCTAATTCAGTGGCATAATTGATTCCCTCCTAACTAACCCTTTTAATATTAAAAGTGACCGAGAGGCCTTACTTAGGGTGAATAAAAGTAAACAAGCAAAATATTAAAAAAAACAAGAACAATAAGTTCAACGAAGTGTCCACAATCCATACGTCCATATCTGTGATTTCGGATTTCAAAGGAAATTTAAACGAAGTATCAGTAGGATTACTAGTTTTGGTAGTAGTAGCTAGAGGAGGAACAAAAAGAAAATGAGAATGGTTGACCCGAAATCTGACTAAAAACCAAATAGTAACTTGAAATTAGAGTAAGTGTACAATTTTATCAATAATTTTTTCTTTATAATTCAATAATTTCTTACTTTTTAGTTATTTTATTTGATAAGTTGACTTTGAGTGCATATAGCATTTTTAGCTTTATAATTAGGAGAAATTTGAAAAGTTTAGCTGATCTTAGCCATTTTTGCAGAAAAATTCTATTGTTGATAACAAGCAAAACTCGGCAATACCGCGAAAAAACGCTTGATTCGTCATCTATTGATGATATTACACCTCTAATAGCATAATAGCTGCTTGGAAATAAAACACAAAACCCTTTCCTCCATATTTCTGTACTCTAACATAACTAGGACCAACCAACAGACCGACTGAGAAGTATCTTATAGAGATGTGCGCACATACCTAAAAAGTTACTTCTTTACTATCCATTTGGTAATATCGCCGCTTTTTATAAACTACATGGCGACTATAGAATTAACAACAACAACGACAGAAATATCCGAAACTGTATAACCCTACGCAGCCATCTTTTTTTACTTCTTTCCTTTGGAAGCTTTCTGTATCGTCCAGAGGAGAAGTGGAACATGGGCACAACACTTCCTCCATACAAAGCGCCTAGTCATAGCAGCTCAAGTCTTGAAGCTATCAAAACTGTCTACCAAGACGAAAAAAGCCATACGCTATGAAATCATCATCATCATCATCAGTCTTTTAGCGTCCGTCGTTGGACATAGACCTTCCCCAGGATTTGCCACACTTCTCTATCATGGGCGTCACCGAGCCAGTACTTCCTGAACTTGTCTAGCTCGTCTCTCCATCTAACATTTTGCCGGCCTCGGTTGCACATATGGTCTCGGGGAATCCATGTTGTGAGTCGTGATGTCCATCGATTGTCAGCCATTCTTGCAACATGGCCAGCCCACCGCCATTTGAGATTTTTTATGGATTCTATGATGTCTCTAACTCTTGTCTTTTCCCGGATGTGCTGTGCTGTTTTGTGGTCTCTCCATGTGAGGCCCAGCATTATTCTTTCATATGCACGTTGCATGGTTCTCAGCGTGTACAACCAATGCATCCTCCCAATAGTCACTACGGAGCTGAAACATGGAACCTAACCAAGAAACAGACCCGTAAGCTATGAAATCAAGAGTCCCTAAATGCTATAAAGATCCAGATAGAATTATTCACTACACTTCGTTTAGTCCAGTACATGATTGGGGAACTGTTTCTGGATTGATGGGATACATAGAAATTTATTGTCTTCTGATAAGGTTGCGCTCAAGAAATCTTTTTTTACGTATTCAGCAAAATCTCGAGTTTTAAACATTAGATTAATAACCTATGCCCTAATCTAATTAGTGTATTTTACTTAAAAGAAAGTAAACTTGAAAACTGAAAAAAAAAACTGTTTTGGTAACAGTTTTGATTGGCGATTTCAAACGATGTAGAGATTTTAAAAACTACTCTGAAATTGGACACTGGTCTTTCTCGAATCCTACAACGTTCTGGCCTATATCAAACAACTACGTATAAATTTGTATTCCCCATAAGTAATAACCTATAACAAACGCTTACAATATGAGATGCTAAAAATGGTTTTGATTCTAAAATTACGAACGCTTTTTCGAACGTCACATTTTTCTAATCTCGAGAATTGATTAAAAAAAACAAAAACAAGAGTTATACGACGTAAAAAGGAAGGGAAATATTCTTCTTTCTTCACCCACTCTCTATTTTTCCTTCCTCGTGAACGCTACTGACCTTTTCATATTTGGTCAGAACGAAAATGGTGGAGGCATTCGTAGAACTGTCGACTTTCGTTGCAATTAAAAAAATTTTAAAAAAACCACTAAAAACAAACAACCCTCCAGATAGATCGATAGACAGACCGACATCAAACAAAGGCATGTTGCCGCCGATCAGATTGGACAGTTTATGGTGGCAGTGAACGTCAGCTAAGCGGCTTAGCGCCTTGAATTATTGCCAAGATAAAAAAAAAATAGATCAAAACAGATCGATACACTGACACCTAACCTTACACATATACAGATTTATATATACACATGTGTATTAGTCAATATATGTGTAACGCACGGACTCCAAAGAGACAGGCAGGCACCTAGCCGTGTTGTGATATTTAGCCAGCTAGCCGAGCAGATCATTAATAAAGTGTAGAGTAATGGTTCTCAAACTGTGTGCAGTAGCACAATAGTGTACCGCAACTATACACCCATTCTGACGCGTAACCAAATTCGAAATACTCAGATATGTATTTTATCTAAGTAGAGCGGTGATTCCGGAACTGTGGTCTGCGGACCCCATTGGGGTCCGTTAAATAATTGAAGGGGGCCACAGTTGAACATTTAAAACAATACCATCCATTTTGAATTGGGATAAGTGGACATGACTTGAGAATTAACAAATTAGATATTGACATGACGTTGAGAAGCTTATGACAGAGAAATCACATCATCCATTGCACAATGATCGAAAACCATGATTATTGAGCACAGACCTGTGCCATATACAAGAATCCAAATAAATGTAATCTATCTAGAATAAATATGATTTTTAAAGGTCAAACGTTGATTATTATTATAGTCTATTAATTACTGTCCAAAAACTAAATTCTAGTTATGGGCGTCGACCAAAACATGGAAGGGGTCCTTGAGTTTTCAAAGTTTCGAAACCACCGCACTACAATGGTTCGCGATGGTATGCTCGAACCATCACACCATGGCAAGGCACCTGCTTCTCTCAACGAGTTCAAGTGTGTTACATGTATACATACAGATAATTGTAGATGTAGATGTATATATATCTACCGAGTGCAGCTTAGTTTCACGTAAGGCCTGAGTGTGGGTCACCCGTGAAGATGGAATTTATTACACAGGCAACCGGTCCAGAGTTGATGCCTACATGTATTTACTACGCTTACCACACCCTCATCTATTAACCATCCTATTTTTATTTGTTATAACTCGTTTAGCACACCATACTTTGTTTGTTTGGCGGTAAACAGCACAAAACAACATGCATGGGTCATCAAATAAAGGCTGCACATACTACACCAGCGGTTCTCAATCTT
>OY735231.1:23960894-23975894 GCA_963457665.1 Thysanoteuthis rhombus | reverse complement strand
GTCTATCTTGCTAGCGAAGCCTGGGTGAGCTTGTTGTCGGTCATGAGAATTTCTTTTGACTATTGTTTCTCTCAGTTTCTCCACAGCAGAAAATATTTATCTGACTGATATTCCCTAAAAATCTGACTTCATATCAAGGAATTTTCTTAATTTGACTGTCTTCGTTGCCATGATCGCAAGCAACAACAGCATTTTCACGTCCACTGTTGGACATGTGTCTTCAACAAGATTCGACAGAACTCTCTATTGCGGGTGCTGTAGCCCTTATGTCTCTTGAACCTGTCTAATCCATCATGGTCACGATTTCGCAAATGATCTCTTTGGGTCTATGTGGCGAGTCGTGATACCCTGCGGTTGGTTGGTATTTTTGCTACATTGCCATCTGAGTTTTCTGATGGATTCTATATCTCTGACTTTTTTCTCTGATATACTGTGTTGTCTTCTAGACTCTCCATGTGATGTTGAGCGTGATTCTCTCTTGTGCACTTTGTTTGAGGGTCAATCTTTTGGTTAAGTTCTATGGTTCAGCTCCATAGGTGACTATCGGGAGGATGCATTGGTTGTATATCCTTCTTTTCAAAACTAATTTGACCGTTTTGTATTTTGGATGTTGCTCGCTCTGTCAAAATCTTGCCAACCTTTGCTGGGTCTTTGTTTGATTTCTTCTTTGGAGGGTTTCATTAAGATTCTTTTTACCAGATGAATGTAGTTGTCTACTTTCTTACATTTCCGATCTCTCTTTGTCCTCAACACGTCCGTTGTATATGACATTGGTCTGTCTGAAGTTCACGTGAAGACTTATTTTGTTCCTTTCTCCATTCAATTCAATTCGTCTAACATTATCTGGAGTTCATGGGGGTTCTCGGTCTAGAAGACGATTAGCAAATCTCAGTTATTTACCAACAATGCCGATTCTTTTATTTCTCAAGTCAAAATCATTTCAAGGCAAGCAGTGAAGAATTTAGGTGAGCGGCTGAACTTTGTTTTACACCTCTTTTCAGCTGGAAAGATTCTGAATCATTTTGTAGCCTAACAAAGGAGCTACTGAGTCAATAGATATGATGACTGGATTCAATTTATTTATTTTTCTTATTTTTCCGTTTATGTTTGGAAAGTCTTAGACACATGAGAGGCGCTGCCTAGCACTTGGTGTCCTGGGCGACTGTCTTTATCGCCAGTCCGTCTTATTTTTTTTTCTTCGCTTCTCCCTACTGAAATTCTCTAATCTTTCGTTTTTCTATTGTTTTTTAGGGTTTTATTTCTTCTCTTGTTCTTTTTCTCTACTTTACAAGGAATCCTCTTTCTTGATTTCCATCTTTGCTTCTGAAACAAATCACTTGATGCTAAATTTGTTTTCTATGGGAACCCTTTAACCACTGAAGAGTACACATATGCTACTAAAGATGGGATCCCCCACCGAACGTGTATATCATACTAATTAATTCATTTATGAATGAATGAATTGATTAACAAATAAATTCTCCATATGCTTTTACTCCTGAGTCTGTCGCATTTCCTATTGTTCACACACACACACACACACACACATATATATATATATATATATGTGTGTGTGTGTGTGTGTGTGTGTGTGTGTGTAAAAATTAACGGATAGTAAAAGGTTGTCTTGGTTGTGAATTGTAACGTTTCATACCCTTGCTCATTCGATGTTATATATATATATATATATATATATATATATATATATATATATATATATGTTTGCTTTCACGAAAAACTAGGCGAATAGCGTTTGTTCAGCGTTTGTTTTGCGGTGAGCCATCATGAAGTCTTCACGACAACCTCGGCTTAACATGTCATCATTTCAATTCCAAGGGTCTGGGTACACTCAAAATTTTCCCATGTAAATTTATGGTAATTGCTTCCCTGTTTTATACCATTCGGGCTTGGGAAAGGTTTTACAACAACTGATAGCGGGGAAAACCGGTAGTTTCCAAGGTTTCTTTTTATTTACTTTTCTTCTACTACGCACTTTTTTTTTTGTTTTGTTTAACTGGTTCTCGTAGGATCATCGAAGTTAAGCAACATCAAGCCTGGTCAGTTCCTAGATCGGGTGAACGTCTGGGAATACCTGGTACCGTTAGCAACTGGAATCATCCTGCTGTGATCTGGATAATCCTCCTAAGGAGAAGACCTAACTCTACACGGCAATCATTAACGCAAAACCCCCATAAAACTCTGACTGGCCTGGCTGCGAGTGACAAGAAATGAGTGAATGAATGAATGAATTCTTTTTCTTTCTTTTTTTATTCTCTTCGCCTTTTCCATAATCTGCTAGCTTTTTCCTTTGTTCTTTGCCTTCATAATTTCATATTCAAGCACAGGGGTCCCCAACCTCACAAAGAAAACGGTCGTTCGCCAGCACTTCCATTTAGGATCAAAGTGTGTTATCTCTCCGCAGTACACTCTTTGATAGCTTAGAGCTAATGCAATAACGTGACCAATGATGGCTTACTGATTCTTGGTATTGCTAAGCACAAGAGGCCAAGGATTCGTCCAGTGGCCTAAAAAAAAATGATAACTTGGCCCAGTCTCAGGAGAGCAGTACGCCCCGGGGCTGCACCATCCCATCGCACTAAAAAGGATTGGTCGGGCTTACCCTGACGCCTTTGCAACACTAGTTGTGGGGACAGGAGCAATTATTTTTAGCTTTCCGTACTTGGAACCCTACATTGAAAAAACGACCCTGTTTTATATCTTGCTCTTGTGGAAAAGCCAGTGAAAAGGAAAGAGAATAGTCAATCAATAGAAACCGTCCTATGGCCAACGTCTTTTGGTTGCATGCCGATTTGGAGGTGATCAATTAAAAAATTGGCAAAAGAGGCGATGAATAAATCAACTCTTTTGTTAGGGAGTGATCACTAAAATGTCAAAACGTGATAAAAAAAAAAAAAAAAACATGAATGCTGCCAGACATAAACTGAGGGACCAATTTAAATTAAACCCACATTGTGAATTTAACTCTTACATGTATAAACTTATTTCAGTTGATTTTTCCCCCAAAAATGGACGTAATAAAGAGTATATGGTCGTTTATCCATTTCTCTATCTAAATTGGCGTGGCCTGTACACGTCATACATACATAGCCAGCTAGCCAGCCTACCAACTTAAAACTGAAGAAACCTTCGTTGACAGTTTCAGTGACAGTTTTGGTTGAAGGTATCTAATTAAAGAATATTGATATTTCTTCCACCGCTCAACTTGGTAGCACATGCTTCAAGGACCAGTACTTGTCCGTAACCCGATGGTTGGGGACTACCGCTGGTAGCAGATTGCTATTTTTTTCTTTATCGTCTCCCTTTTTTCATTGCCTGGACCCCAGCGTCTTTTTGTTCCCCGTATTCCATTGTTCGTTTCCCCATCCTTTGTTTGTTAGTATCCTCCTGAACAAACAAATCGATAGCAAGCTCAGCAGATCAATCAGATCAATTATAATTGTACACAGATTATACAGGAGTTAATCCAAGATAAACGTGACCTTCGATCTCAACAGAGAAAAAAAACAAAACTATGGTAAACAACAGCAAAAAACGACCAAGCTGTGAAAATATTCTGCAATCTTCAAAACTCGTTGCACGCCTTCTTGACTTATAGGAGAATCGATTCATCAAACTACAGCAAGACCAGTCCTAGTCACCGCCCACACAGGCAGCCGCCCATGGCGCCAAGTGGTAAAGGCGCTGGCCACGTGCCTGAGACTGTTGGACCCTTTAAATAAAAATAAAAATACGTGAATAAACAATAAATTGAATTATTCGAGGTCACCAGAAGTCAGATCCAAATATCCCAAGCTAATCCCTAATCTCCCTGGTACTCAAATTTTCAGTTAGTATGATGCAACTATCTAAGAGTCTATAAAACTCAAATTATTTAGAAAACAAATATACAAACTTACAAAATTAGAACCATCTGGGAGAGATATCACATCGTTCGTATGTCCTCAGTCTTTCACGTTATAAAAAACACCTAAACAGCCCAACCGTATTTGGAATGCATTCTCAACGGACAAAAGGGGAGGTTTCAAATAAAAAAATTTGAGAAAAATAGTTTTTAAGGGTTCGTAGAGAGAGGGGGGTCTATTTACAATGGGACAAAAATGACAAAATGGAGCCTCCCCTATATCCCCGTTCACCTCCTGCATTTCAACTGATATTATACAATAACAACTGTTGGTGGGGGAGGGAGCATCACAAGGAGCCAAACCTCCCAGGTCCCTATTTTTTTTAGCTACACCCTTGAATGACGGCAAACTTTGTTTACATGTCTGAGAGCTTTAATCCTTTCCGTTACTTCTTGAACATTTTATCCGGCGTAGACGGGTGCTTCAGCTACTATATATATATATATATATATATATATATATATATATATATATATATATATATATATATATATATATATATAATTGATTAATTATATATATCTATATTGGTAATATTGGGTAATGTTGTTATATTGAGCGCTCTAAACATAAAACAAATTGTAAATAAATTGAAAAAACAGTAAATATATACATATACTTACACACACACAAACAACACACATACACACACACACACATATATATATATATATATATATATATATATATATATATATATATATATATATATATATATATATATATATTGTTTTCATTGTAATATCTAAGGCTATTAATTTAATTGCCGTCCATGTATTTACATACATACATAGACATCGATGTTCTTACAGATAAAAAATGAATGAATCGTTTGAAGTTCTCTCTTTAGGCTTTTCATAAAAAAAAGTCAATGGCGTCGTTTCTCAGAAGACACATCGTTCTGTTTTTTGTTTTTTTTTGTTTAGCAATTTTGTGTATTTTCCCGTCTTTTTTTTTTCTATTTAATGTTTGTTTTTTTTTAAGAATGCTTTTCAACTGGTTTACAAAACTGTTCGCAAGATGACGTTAATTAGTTATATATATATATATATATATATATATATATATATATATATATATATATATATATATATATATATATATATATATATGTATGTATGTATGTATGCATATATTAGAAACTGTCAACCAAAACTGTCGTGAAAACTGATAGGTTCCTTTCAGTTAAGTTTTTCTGACTGGCAGACGGGCTGGCTGGCTGGCTGGCTGGCTTGGCTAGCTGGCTGGCTAACTCAGTATGTATCTGTGTAGCTAGAAGGCTGAAAATTTAAAGATTCACTCCTTATTGTCTTTGTTTAAAAGTTTGTTTTTTTTTGGATTTTGGTTTTTGGTTTTTTAATTCACCCATTTTGGTTTTTAGCGAGGGTTTCAATTGGCAAAGTAGGTTTATGCTAAACTGATCTCTTGCTTTAGAGAAGAGAAGTAACTAACTTATTGATCACCCGTTTGTTTGGGGTTTTTTGGGGGGGGTTCCCAATTTTTTAACTGATCAACCCCAACACGGGATGATGCCAAAAGACATTGGTCGCCTGACAGTTTCTATTGAGAGACTAACCAGACTTGTTATTCTTTGTAGTATGTTTTTCATTGGTATGACTCACACTGAAGCAGACATTATGCCCATCAATATGATAAAGGTCGAATAGCAGTTACGCCATTGGTCAGAATGTCACTCAAGCCCGGATTGAACCAGTGCGGGTCCTGTGGCCTATGTTACAAAGGGGAACAAAATAAACAAAATAGATATGAATATTAAAACACAAACATTCTTTTACTTGCAAAGTAAATTTTTTTTTTCATTTGTGGAATAACCAGGACGACAAATATGTCTGACATTTCAATTATCAAATCACTGGAGCCAATTGGTCTACGGACTCTTTATTTTTTTTCTTTGCTCATGCGTCAGTGTGCGTCTCCAGGCGCTCCTAGATACATCTTTGGGGTTACAAACTTGAAAATTTGCATGAGTAAACCACCTTGAAAATTTGCATGCGTATGACTTCTTGAAAATTTGCATGAGTACAACATCTTGAAAATTTGCGTGTTTGTCTTTTGTTTATTGAAAAGAAAAGTGCTTTTTGGGATCTCTATGGCCATTTTGTTCCAATGCCCAAATCTTGTGCTGGTATTTTTTTTAAGGTAATTTTAGATAAAAGATCTATTTTTTGATAATCTTAGACTAAAGATCAATTCCCTGAGGTAATTTTAGACAAAAGATCTTATTTTTCTTGGTAATTTTGATTAAAAAAAGATCAAATCTTTGTAATTTTAGATATTTTTTTTTGATAATTCGTTCCGGTACATGCGCTGGCAACGATGATTCATTTATGCAACGTACGGATATGGTATTTGTTTTTGTTTTGATCTTTGTGCAGCGGCTATGATGTCAGTTTCAAATACTGAACTATTTACGTGGCGTGTATGGATCACATAGATGCCACATTTGCATTTATTACTGTCTTGCAATAATAACTCCACTTAAAGGTGATAAATGATCAAGATCTATGATCTTAAATACCCAATCGTTCATACAATTCTAGGGCAGGGAATTACTATGTGCTAATGAAGCACGTGTAGGATCTCTGAATCGGGATTGACGACTTGCAAGCATTTAGCGCAGAGTACTTGAAATTTTACTCATGATATTGCTGGAAAACATCTGAAAAATTTGTTAATAAACCTGTAAAATAAGGCATCCTAAGAAGTGAAAAAAAAAACATATAAGAAGTTGTCCAAGACAGTAATGATGACAATTACAGTCTCAAAACAGTATGGCCAGGAGCGCTGGAATACACTACCAAACGCATAATCAAGCGCATACACTTGGAAAAAAATTAGACAGGACCCTTTGCCATCTTTGCTGGCTACGGTTGTTCAATATATATATATATATATATATATATATATATATATATATATATATATATATATATATATATATATTAAATGTATTTATTTATTCATTTATTAGCATGAAATAACTCCCTGCGTATCGGTCAAATGAATTTTGTTGATACATAAAACTAGTCAGTTTGGCTCAGTTGGTAAGAGAACCTATTACTAATCACTTGATTAGGATTTCAAATCACTGCAGGGGAATGATGAGTTTATGAAAGTACTTATTTATTTGAATGGAACGAGCCCTTGAGTATTTTTAGCGTAAATTTTGGATGATCAGTGAGAATTGTCAATATGGTTCAGTCGGTAAGAGACATGGCTACCTAAGAGCCGGCCTTGATTTTGAATCACGGTGAGTGACTGCTAATTTTTGCTCCCCTAAATTTGAAGTGGATTGTTGTGGTCGTTCTTGTTACGGTAGAAAAACTATTTCAGCTTGAAGTTCGAACGGAGTTCGGCGAGAAGTAAAGGCAATGATTTGGTTGGAGGTTTGACATTGACAATATTCTTGCAGACCGACCAACAGGGAATGTAGATTATGAGTCAAACATAAGTCATTTTCGGAGTGACTAATACATTCGATTTTGTACTTTAAAATGTTTATCAAATGGATCTAATATTAAGATCCAAGGAAATGAATTTATTTACATTTTACGAAGAAATATCGTCGAATCACTTCGTTTCCTCGCAGTTCGATGGCATGCTGTGCGGCCCGGTACCGCTCTGCTGCCCGGTGGATGGGGATCAATGGTCTACAGGAATGAGCCAGAGCTTTTACCAAATCACAATAACCAATGATATTTGCGGGCAATCTCTGATTCTAGAGATGTAGCGAGATTAGTGGAATCGGAAAGGATAATAACACGTTCTTTGCTGTATATGATAGATAAAAGAAAACTGTTAGCATGAAGCCATTCAAAATGTCTACCGAGATGGACATTAATAGAAAGATTTATAATTGTATAAATAGAGGTCGGCGTATACGCATGCGCCTGAACAAAGGCGACGGAAAGAGAATGAGAAATCGGTTCGTAGAAAGATAAACCGAAATGAGCAGACGTTTGGAGGGATTGCAAGAAACAGGAAGAGAAAGAAAGAGTGAAAAAGAGAGATAAAGAAAGAGAGTTTTTATATATGTGTTGAACAAAAGTTGCCATCAAAGATGGCGGAAGGTTCTACCCTTCTTTATACGTGGGTGTGTTTGTTTATGCGTTCCTTTTGAGTGTTCTAACGATTATCGCCGTACTGTTTGGTCTACAGACTTGAAAATCAGCGTAAGTAACCCCTTACCGTTTGAGTAAAGAGATGAAGCTCGATTATCCCGACGAGACGGGTAGAGAGCACTTTTGTTCGGATAATTGATTGTTCGAATAATTGATTGTTCGGATAAGTGGTCCGATTTTGAAAGAGGTAGCCTTGTGGAGCACAAATTACGGAACCTTGATATCGTATTCGGATAATCCCAATTTCGGATAATTGATTTTTGGAATACAGAGGTTTTGTGCATAATAAATAAATACATGTGAGGATGGGTATTGTATTATATATATACTTATATAGATCACAGCTTTAAATATAGTGAAATAATAGATTCGCTACACAGGCACGAGTAAATCTATCATTTCACTATATATATATATATATATATATATATATATATATATATATATATATATATATTTGTGTGTGTGTGTGTGTGTGTGTGTGTGGTAGCACATACGCACACACATATAGAGATAAATGTATGTACTTATATCAGCTGAGCTACGTATTGATGAACGAAATAATTTCTAAACAGCGTCCGACTTTTTCACTGATTTCCTTTGGCAAAAGCCACAAAAAAAACTGTTTTACCGAGGGAGGAGATGGGTGCCGTCTTGGTTATTCACATCACCTGGGAGAAACGATCGAACGAGTGGAAAGATGTACGCAGTCAATAAAATTTGAATAAAAATGTCCAACCCTTTTCAAAACCCCCGTGGATTGGCAATGGATTTCCCCCCTTACCTCCAGTAGACTAGTAGAAATCGGAATGGTGGGTCTACCCCGAATACCCTGCTGAAGCAAAAGAACGGGTATAAATCGGGTATAAAACACAGGGTAAAAGGTGGGGAGATAATTTGAAAAACCGTGCAATGTTGTACTCAGTTGAATGAGTTTAATGACAACCTGATCTGCTTTGTGTATTTAGACCTACTTTTCTTCTATTTTTCCTCTTTACCTTTTCTTTCAGATGCACTAGCATCTCTAGTATCGATTGCTTTTTCCCACTGACGTACCAGAATGTGAGTTACGTCCCTTGCTCAGTATTGTTGGTTTTTTTTTTATGTTAGATGTCAGAAAAGCCAATCCAGGTGATTTTTAGTAAAAATGTGTAATTGTAATTGTCAAACGATCCCAATAATCCTAAAAAGAAGAGTATACAACCAATGCATTCTCTCGATTGTCACTTATGGAGCAGAAACATGGAACCTAACTAAGAGACAGACCCGCAAATTGAGAAGTGTGCAATGTGCACATGAGAGAATCATGCTCAATCTCACATGAAAAGATCACAAGACAGTGCAAAATATCAGGAAGCAAACGGGGATCCAAGACATCATAGAAAGGCAATGGGCCAGTCATGTTGCGAAAATGAAAGACAACCGATGGACATCACATCTTACGACGTGGATCCCCAGAGACCACATGCGAAACAGAGGCCGACAAAATACAAGATGGAGAGATGAACTAGACGAATTCAGAAAATACTGGATCTACGACTCCCATGATAGAGAAATGTGGCGGATCCTGGGGAAGGTCTATGACCAACGACGGACGTTAAAAGACTGATAATGATGATGTTGAGAAAGGGGGTAATTCTTTCCTGGTTGAGAAAAATGTCTTAATGAAACGTACAAAACTGACAGCATCAAACAACAGGGTAACAGCGGCTTCAACAATGACGGTATGTTTCGTTTAAATGATTCAGGGGGCATTATCCTATTTTTCGGGTCCAGCCGTTTGTGGCATTTAGTTCAAGATCAAAGTGTAATATCTGTTGGCAGTACATCCTTTGATTGCTTTGTGCCGGTCCAATACCGTGGCCGATATCTGCAAAGCATTTTTCTGGCCTATTGGCTTTGTTCAAAGTTTAGTATCTGCACCATAGCCTTGCCTGAAGTGTCAGTACTGACACTAGACATCCAAATCGGCCAGAGACAGATTTGACAAGTGTGATCAAGACCGGGTGCGCAGGTGCAATGTCATAGCCAATGAAAGCTACGGAGGGTCTGCATTCCTAAGCGCATTTGAGGACCCATGGACCAATGGACTCGTCCTTAGATCCTCAACTAAACTACTCGGCCCAGTCGCAGCGAAGACTGTCCCATTGCACTAAGAGGGACAGATCAGGCTCCTCCCGACACTTTCACAACTTCAGTTGCGGTGATTGGAGCTATTTATTTTACGGGTTCGCCATTCCATCCCATATTAAAAACGACCTTGTGTCACATCCTTTCCTTGTAGGAGTGAAGGTAAATAGGATCCCGTGGTCGATGATGCTTTACTGCAGCTCAGTATTGCTACATGTAAGGCGGCCAAGGATTTATCCTAAGGCTCCCCAAAATACTCAGCCCAGTCTCGGGGGACTAGTGCTCCGCGAAGCAGTACCGTCCCATCACACTAAAAAAGATGGGTCGGGCTTGCTTTGACACCTTTGCAACACTTGTTGTAGGGACTGGAGCAATTTTTGCAGATCTTCTGTTACTAGAACCCCACATTAAAAACGACTTTGTGTCATATCTTGCTCTTGTGGGGAAGCAAGTGAATACAAAAGGTAGTATCTGCATGCAGTAATAGCTTTGCGCTGGTTCTATACAATGGTCGATAATGGCTTACTGAAGCTCGGTATTGCTAAGCGTAAAATGCCTGGGATTCGTCCTGTGGCCTAAAAAAATAACCGTACCCAGTCTTAGGGATGAGTAATCCCCGGGGCAACACCTTCCCATTGCACTAAAAGAAAGGCTTGCTTTGATGCCTTCGAAACACCAGTTGTGTGGACTGTAGCAATTTTTAATCTTTCTGTACGAACCCCATATGAAACCAACCTTGTGTCAAGTCTTGATGCCGTGGGGTAGCGAATAATATGGATCAAAGTGTAGTATCTGTTCTTCCACGTCGACGAAACTGGATTGAATTACCGTTTTTAATTTTTAGCGTTATCAAGGTTGTATTTTGATCGTTTTCTTCATGAATTTCAATTTAATTTCAGTTTTTTTCTAATTGACATTGACAAAAGTTGTAATGAATTGTAATTATCATCGTCACTGAACTATGTGACACAACATCCTCGTTTTCAAGTATAAACGTTATCATGGTTGTTTTAAATTTTTTTGTTTTGAATTTGATAGCATTTTTTTTTAAAATTCAATCTAATTCGAAAAACTTTAATTTGATTTGGAATCTCTCCTTAATTTAATACGAATTGTTTTTCAACTGATGAAGACCAAAGTTGATATGAATTTTGTTCAACGGAACCATGTGACATGGCATACCCTTTTTTAAAATGAGCCCCACTACCATTTCACACTGAAAAAATCGTAAGGCATGCAATTTCATTAAACTATTCCAACTTATTATAAACTCATTATAACTTATTTCTGTGTTATTTTCGATTCATTTACAGTTTCGTTGGAGCAAGTCAGCATGGATTTTCACGAGGTAGCACTTTTGAAGCCACCAGAAACTTCCTACGAGTGAAAAAGGTCAATTCTATTTGACGGAAATAATTCGAGAATATATCAATAAAAATACAACCATAACTTTTAAAATTGAAAACGGTCATTTTATACTATATTTTGTGGGCGTAAAAAAAAACAAAATAGGTATTACACTTTGATCTTGAATCAACTGTTGCAAAAGGCTGAACCACGAAACTATGATAGCACCGATTTTCGCGCTAAATAAGGAGTAAAAGTTTACGTATGGAGCCTGTAATTAAAAAACACATTAAACAAGTCACAGCTACTACTGTTAGACTTATCTGAGGTTAGTGTTCAGACCTAGTTGAAATCTTGTATTTCGAATGCTGATTTTCTGAGTCGGCAGATAAGTCGTCTAAACTTTCAAGATTGGCGTAATACAATCTTCTTCTCCCAATTTTTTTGATTTGTCTCTTAGCTCACTTCTTTTTTTTTTTTAAATCATGGGTTTGCAGCTGAAATAAGGATTTTATAATGGGGATGATATTATTTCGAATGTAGAGACACAGTACGAGGTGCAAGTAGCTAAGCAACTGACAGCACGGAGAATGGGATAACGGGCTATCACTCCCACGTCTGCAGCTCGCATAAATGCATCACCATAGCCCACGCATGTACCAGTTATCTAAAACATTATCTAAAAAAACAGATCTTTTATCTATGATTATCTTTTTTTTAAAGTACCTGCACAAGATTTGGCCATTGTCGCTCCAAAATAACCATAGAGACCAAGAAAGCATTTTTTTTTCAGAGAAACGTTTTTAGATGGCACCAAATGACGTACTTGTGCAAAATTTCACTATCATAGCCCTAAAATGTGACCAGGTACGTTAGAGACACAAACCGACAATCACACAGACATAGATGAACAAGGAGAGACGAATCTATAGCCCACTTGGATGGTTTGTCGGGCAGGCCATTCGTGGGGCTAAAGTGATTATATATATATATATATATATATATATATATACACGAAAGCTGCTGCAGATATCGAACCTATATCCAACAGGAAACTGTCTTAACGCAACGCCGCTCTTACCATCTAAACTTATCAACCATCTAGTAAGTCGACGGTCTAAATAACTACTTCATGCCCAACTCTTGTCCTGTTAATTCTCTGTCAATATTTGCTCTTCATATTTCTCAACGTGGACAATTATATTTCAAAGAAATTGATATATAATCCGTCAGAATAATTACAAATACGTTATGAAATTCTGTTTGAACTGAGATCTTTTTTTTTTTACTCGATGAATATGCCAGTCGGCCTACACAGCGTAAACAGGATAATCTATTAAAGAGATGGGCTGGCTAAACAGCCAGCTGGTAAGGCTCAGATACATGAAGGGCAGATATGGACAGTGAATGAACAAGACTACAGTTGGGTATAAAGCAGTTATTCGGGCCTCCAACTTACCAACTGGTTGTTCAGCCAACTGATTTCTTTAATTGTTTATTACATATATGTGTAATGTATAATTCTCATATTACAAACTATTTCTGGCATTTGTCTGGTCCAACACTCGCTCGTTAGCCTGCGTTTGGGCTCGCAAAGGCAAAACGATTGTTGGTCTTGCACATACGATACTAATCTCTTGAAGATAAGCAGGCACAGATTGAGTAGCTTTGTGTTCTAGTCATTTGTCAATGATTGACGACTAATGCAAATTCAACAATATCATGTTTGAAACAATTCATGGTATCCTTTTTGAAACGAAGTCTCTACCATTATGCTAGTATATCAACCTTACAAATTTATTATTGTATGAGCTGACCTTCAATATCTGGTCAAAACATATGGTCTTCAAAACTCTACCTGTAAACAAGTGTATGCAGTATGTTAATCGAACCACTCTGGTCCAAGAAATGGCCTGCACGATCAACCAGACAAGTGGACCACACTTTTCTCTCTCTTTGCTCGTCTCCGTGTCCCCACGCTCCTGTAAACATTTTGGGAGATACAACCTTGAAATTTTCCATGGGTACACCGCTGGGCACCGTCTAAAAACATTTTTTTTCTTCCCTTGCTTTCTTTTTTTCAAAAAAAATATTTGGGGGTTGGTTCAAAATTTGGACTAATAATGTCCAAATCATGAACTGGTATCTTTTACATAATTTTAGATGAAATATCTATTCTTTTAGATACTTCAAGATTTTTTTTATAAATATTTCTGGTACACGTGCGAGCTACGGAGATTCATTGATGCGTGGTACAAATATTATCTTTAATTTCTCATTTACACTGTCCCCTATTATTATTGACTAGTATGTCTTCCATCCTGATTCCAGTCGTTTATCATCGCAATTACGCAGACCGTCACTCTATGGCTATTTGTAAACGCTGTATATCGGAAATACGGCGCCACTTAGTGATCTGCAGGGAAAACAGGGAATGAGTTTATATCTTAATTTTTGACCTTATGCAACAGTTGACTTTAAATACTCAAACGTGAAGCAGCTGTTGAACATAGATAGGCAGCCCGAGGTAGAAGAGATGCCAATTCGTGTCTCAACGAGGGTTTGTCCTTCATTTCCGGACCGTGTAGTTTACTCATAAGCGTAGAATGAGCAGCAACTGAGATCAAAGAGATACTACTCTCTTTTTCTTTCTCTCTCTCTCTCTCTCAAACGGCCAGCTTAAAGAGTGGGCTCCGTCAGTCTATCTCACCCACAAAACACACGCGATAACTGCCCCCAACGAACTGTCACTGGAGACTAAAAACTCTGTAGTGGGTTATGGTACCGAGAACCATTCGTTTATGATTGACAGACAATGCAGAAACAGTGTTGCGTGCTGACCAACCGTTAACTCCCTCCCTGCTCTATCATCTGGTTTGGAACAAGCTTATGAAAAACCGTCAAGTAGAACTGGCCACGTAGGTTTCGGTCAGTTTTTGAGTTAGTCCAGCTGGCTGTCTATGAACGTATCACCCGTACAGACCACATCAATGGAGCTACAGGGATAACAATTTTAACATTTACTAATTGTGTCAAGTAAAAACGTTTCTGTTTTCATTCTTCATCATCATCATCATCGTGTCTTTTAACGTCCGTCGTTGAACACAGACCTTCCTCAGGATTCGCCACAATTCTCTATCATGGGCGTCGCAGAGCCAGTATTTCCTGAATTTGCCAAGTTCATCTCTCCATCTTGTTTTCTGTCAGCCTCGGTTTTGCATGTGATCTCTGGGTATCCACGTCGTGAGACGTGATGTCCATCAGTTGTCTTTCATTCTTGCAACAATGCCTGCCCATTACCATTTGAGTTTTTTTAGTAGTGTCTATGATGTCACGAACACCTGTTTTCTTCTTAATTACCCCCAAATAAGTTTTTAGTGTGGGTTCAGTTTATTATCTGTTTATGGTAAATTTCATAGTGTCAACGTCTCTTTTTTTCAAATATGGTGGCGCCGAGC
>OY735231.1:23903394-23958394 GCA_963457665.1 Thysanoteuthis rhombus | reverse complement strand
TGTTCCTCAACGCAGGCAATTATGTCATTAAAAAGTGGAAATACAATTCATCAGAATAGTTATGAATGCGTTTTATTACTTGAAACTCCATTTGAAATTATATTATTTAGAATGATCCCCCTATTGTTACACGGAGGATTTGTCACTTGGCCTAAACAGGGGCCTTATTTTATTTAATTGTTTATTCTATTCACGCTGTCTAGTTCAAGTGACACATCCTCTGTTTGATAACGGGACTTCATTTTAAATAGAATTTCAAATACAATATAACGCATTCACAACTATTCTGTTGTATTATACATCCATATGTGTGTTTATAGTGTCCAAAAACGAAGCCCGGGCTAATCAAATTGACGCTTTAGGCCTTTATTGGAACACATTATGAAATATTTTCTCAGCATGTCGTGTAGTTGTGTTTTGTCTGTATAACTAACGTTCTTCTTGTTACATTTGTCATGATGCAATGAAATACGCTGAGTTGCACGGACATCATTTTTGACTGAAAAGTTCAAATCCATAATTGTTACAAGTATGTGAATCACTGTTTGGCAGAAGTTGCCAAGATTGTTAGACGCCATTTTGTAGGTTTTGGTGGAAATGCCCAATAGGGGGAGCTGTCCAGTGCAACAAAGGAGGATACTGGCAACATGGCTGAATCAGATCGATCATTTTCGGATATCACTTCGATAGCAATATCTGCTGAATTATTGCAAAGCACTGAGAGATCGGAACCGTGCAGAATGTAAAGTGTTGTGACCGAACAAGGAAGAATATCCTTTTAACCGGAAGTTGTAAATTATCTCAATGTGTAACCGCTTCCCAAATCCTGAACGAAATCAAGGTGAAAAAAGGTTGTCCAGCGGTAAAGAAGCCATTTATCAGTTCTGTTAACCACAAAAACGATTTCCCTTTGCCCAAAACACAACGATTAAACTATGAAAGATTGCAGCCGTGTTAACGGTTCCACAAATGCATTTGGGATCAAAATGCTCGCTGGTCTTATATGAACATAACAAACAACATCCGGCACGATCATATTCAACTTTGACCCCTTGGAGCAGTATTTCCAATTTAGATGTTTATTTAGATTTTTTTTTTCTTTTTTTTTCTTTTTTCAGTTTTTCGAATTTGGAAGTCGCTCCAAAAAATCAGCAACACTGGACTCGTTCCGAATATTTTTCGGAAAACGAAAATGAAAAGACGTACACTGGCAACACTTGACTTGCAAATCCCCAACCCCCACCTTCCAAAAATTTTTTTTGAAATATCTAAATCAGTAACGCTGCATCGGATCACAGAACAAAAAGAAAGAAAGAAAGGAAGAAAGAAAAAAAAAGGAAGAAAAATGGAAGAAAACGAACGAAAGAAAAATCTAGAAATAAATGACAAAAAAAAGCAGGGAAGAAAGAAAGTGAGAAAAAAAGAGATGAATGGCCGGAGCAATGAAGAAAAAAACAACAAAAAAAAAGCAACGAAGAAAAACTTCCCTAGACAACCACAGGGCATTCCCCTTCTTGTCGAACACCCACCGTTATTGTATTTGATGAAAGCACAATTTATTCCTTTGCGTTTACATATATATATATATATATATATATATATATATATATATATATATATATATATATATATATATATATATATATATATATATATATATATGTTTATTGGTTCCGTCATTATGCTGTCGTGTCACGCGCGCCACCGAACGCCGGTCATCTTTAAATATAAATATGTCGACAACGTTTGACATTGTCATCTCAAATTATCCTGAGTCTAATATTCTCAGACGTTGAAATGATAACGTTGGAATCAGAGATGCCCGGATGGACCCGGTGCTTTTTTTTTTTTTTTTTTCTCTTGCTGTTGTTATTGATGCAACTATTGTTGTGTTTGTTCTTGTCATTGGTGATGGGATTAGGTGTATCTGTATATATATATATATATATATATATATATATATATATATATATATATATATATATATATATATATATATATACATATATGTGCGTGTGCGTGTGAGATTGATATTCTACGTTTGCAAAAGTATGTGTATGTCTGCACTTTCATGAGCAAGTGCGTGTGTGATATAGGATCTTGGGGGGAAAAAAACGGATGATACGAATTTTATTCAACTGCTGACGCGTAAACAGAGATAATGCCTTGAATGAAGCCTTTGTCAGATGATGACATCGGGGTTAGGCACGGAGATGCCAAAAGAAATTTATCAAACGTATCTATATTACCGCCAAAAACGAACCAAATCTCTTGGAAACGTACCGAATCATTCTAAAACGTACCGAATCATTCTAAAACGTACCGAATCATTCTAAAACGAACCGAAACGAATCGAACCCCCACTAACACACATCCTAAAAACCTACTTTGGAGGGAATTTTTTTTCCAAGTTTTTTTTCTAGATATGATAATGGGCGAATATTTAAATGCTTACCCCTCTAGCTACATTGGTGCAGTCTGTACGTGTGACTCATACATACATAGCCAGCCAGACCAGCTTAATAACTGAGAGCAATCTATGTTGGCAGTTTTAGTTGATAGTTTCTAATAGACCAATAAAAGAGCCGTAATTGATTCATATAATTTCATGATATTACGATGGCTTGGGTCTGCAAACGGAGATCCAGGGGTTTTTTTCACGTCCGAAAAGTCGGCGGGACACGTACGTGCATAGTTTTAAGGGTTGCGCAATGTTGGTATGTCTTGTACGTGAATAACCCAAAGGCCTGCGCAATGAAGGTGAAGTGCAACGATGGTACGGGGCCGGTCCAAGAATACAGGTGGGATGGGAGAATTCGGCTTACGTTACTGAGCACAGTGTAGAGACCAGTCATCTTTTTAGGAGGATTAACTAGATCGTCACGATCCTTAGCTGCTTACAGCTGCTGGTATTTCCAAACGGTCACACCGCGAGATGTTGACCAGACTCAACGTCCATTTAACCTTAGTGATCGTGCGAGAGCCAGTGTACACAGCCCGATTTGTCCGTAACGTTGAACACAGTGCAACTACATAAGTAATTTAACATGACTTAATGCCACTTGATTCTATTCTACAAAGGGTGGGGCAGGCGGGGGCAGCCTTGCTAAAGCTCTGCCTAGGGGCCCACCGGTGGATAATCCATCGCAGCCTGAATTTTTACGTATAGATGTAGAATTAACACGAGGACTTGTGTCCTTAGTGATGGATCGGCGGGATACGCCTATTCTAAGTCCGTTGATAGGGTGGGTGGCCGGTCAGAAAATAAATCTGACTGCAGACAGATAAAAGTCATAGAACCGAAAACACACACACACACACACACACACACATATATATATATATATATATATATATATATATATATATATATATATATATATACATATCCCAAAGTGCTTGAAAGATTCTTCGTGGTTGAATACTCTATCTGTGAATAAATGTACTGACGGCTGCTTGAAGAGGGACATATTATTGCACCAATCTTCTGTGTGTGTGAGAAACCTACTATCAACTGTCTGTCTGTCTGTCTGTCTGTCTCTCTCTCTCTCTCTCTCTCTCTCTCTCTGTGTGTAGAGCTCGTTATTGTTTTTAAAATACAGCTAGTATAATCTTTATACCGATTGATACTCATGACAGGCTCATTTCATGGTCCTACGATCTACAAAATACAGTACTCACGTAAAGTTTGTAGGATCTTGATACAAGCCAGCAATGAGTATATATATATATATATATATATATATATATATATATATATATATATATATATATATATATATATATATATATATATATATATATATATATATATATATATATATCCCTTAACGAAAATTTGCTTTACACTTTGCCTCTACAAAAGATTTTTTTGGTTCATCCGTTTGCAAGATGTGCCCTAAGAGATATTGCAAGGATGGTGCATTTAGCGTAAAATGGCAAACATAGGAAGAAGGTTGATTTTGGGTTTGGGAACGCTCAAGAGAATTCCCCATACGAACAAGTTATTAGGGAATGATTGTCATTTTCTATACTTTTTATACTTAAACAATCAGGAAATAATTGTGTACTACCAAGGAACGAACATTACATTGTACAGTGTAATAGAAATCGGTAAAACTATATCCGTACAATATGAGTATACATACCAGCCCTGGGTTAGTTAGTTAGTTAGTTGGTAGGTAGGAAGATAAGTTCGTCTACCGACAACAACAAACTGACTGACATACAATGTAGGTATATAGGTTGCAAACACACATAAGTACATATATGCACGTGCGTAAGTAGAGAATTTATAAGTCGATTTGAACCGAGATAATCCTATCTCAAACTAAGCCGTGACGATCCTTTTCGGGCTAATATGAATCGTGGTTTAAGCAGAATTTGATCGGAGTTTATTTGCTGGTAGATTCTCTTCATGAAACGAAAATATTAATCTATTTCTGAGAGCACTCGGTGAAGATGAAATTTAATATTTCCAGAAACGGCTCAAGGGGCCTGCAAACCACGCAATTGCAGATTAACGGGGTAGGAGGCGCTGGGGCCTTGGGGTACAATTTATCTGAGGAACCCTGAACATCTAAAAAAATAATCTTGAAAAAATCTATCAATACGCGAGATGCTGAAACCCGCCCGAGAAATGCAAACGAGTACAGCAGACGTGTGCGAGAATCTTTTGAAGATATCAAGACTCCTGCAATGGAACTAGCTCAGTTGCCGGGGTATAAACTAATTTGAAAGAGAAGAGAATTCGTCGGGTTTTAAAAAAACGTTCTGATAAATTAAGTCAAGACGAAAAGATTGAAAACAGTGAAAAGCGCTTCAAAATGGAGGTTTTCTAACCTAATTCTGAGAAAACTTACGATACAAAAATGTACTTGATATACCTCGTTCACTTTTATTTTTAAAACCGTTCCATGTTTTGTTTTTAATACAGCTGAAAGAGCGAATTTGAGTGTACCAAAATTTTTTCAAGTAATGTTTGAAATGAGAATAAAAGCCCCAAAATAACCGCTTAAATCTTTTTTGTCAAGGGGGGGGATTTAACATTTTGCAGGGGGTGCAGTCGGCCCTTGCACCACAATTGATATTCCCAAAACGTAATCCAATTGCCTAGACCAGTGGTCCTCAAACTTCTATCACTCGAGGAACCTTTTTCAATAATTCATTTTCTCAGGAACCTTTTTCAAAAATATCTTTCCCTTCTACATATATATATATATATATATATATATATATATATATATATATATATATATATATATATATATATATATATATATATATATATATATATGTATATATATGCATATGTATGAAGGAATCGTGGTTTTCAAGGTCATCATTCACTTTTGTCAATAAGATGACTAGTTTCCCGCCTTCCCTTCGATTAAAAAGGAAAAAGAATAATTTCAAGTAAACACTTTGACCAAATTTAAAATGATTTTAAAAACCACACCAGCAAGAAACATTCAGACCTTTGGTTGCTCAGTTATGCTCCATCTTGCATCACCTATCGTCAATACCTAAAACATTCAGCACGACTTTTATTTTCACCTGATAGCCTTCTCTTCCCCTGCACTACCTACCACCCACCCTGTTGTCAACCACTAGTTTATGTTAAGGAAGATTATTAAATGCATTGCAAACATTTCATTCCGTTTCGTTAAAACCAAGGAAACTTCATGCGGCACCCTGGTTTGAATACCGCTGGCCTAGAGTGTCGGTACATGAAAGAGGAGTCAGGTTATTGTAATTGTTTTGCTTATTTTTGTTTGTTTTTTTTTTTGTTATTTTATTTATTTATTTATTTATTTATTTATTTTTGCATTTGCTTGTGTGGGTGTCCAGTGCATCAGGGTTCCTTAAAGTACAGGACAAATATTTTCTCAGTGAAAACTCAGTAAGCTATCTACTGAATTTGAAATCTTTTGTGCGCACTTTAATTTTCCTTGTGCGCTGGTTGCGAAACGTGCATGCACACGTATCTACACATCTTAGGGAAGTATGGTTTCTAGTTCACAGTAAATAAATAGATAAATTGTAAGTGAGAAACATATCGGTGACAATGAAATAATTGAGATTTGAATCATGAATATATCTAAATATCTTATTACCTTTATCGTCAAAAATGTATTTGTTGAACTATTTATATCATAACAGTAATGTTAGCCTTGGCATGGTTGAAAAAAGACAGCAGAGATTCAATGAGAGAGGCGGGGCAGGACACGATACATACACACTAAGTACAAGTACGTTGCATATATCTAGGCCTTCGAAACGAACACAAATAAGTTGCATTTGGACTTGTGTTTTGGTTCATGCAAGATCGAAAACGTTCGAAGAATCCCGCTCTACATAAGCATTATTCTAGCTGCACTATGTTGTTACATGCGTCTCTCTAAGACACATTTCAGTCCGTGATAAGTTAAATAGCAATTTTCTCGGCTGTGTCACGTTGGACTGATATGAATCTTGGTCCAGACCTTCGGGTGTTCCATCCTCATCTGTCTCTTCCCCCTCCACCACCAATCCCCCTCTGCGTCTTCCTACTACTACAACCGCAACTGGTAATGCTAATTATTAATTTCCTTAGCCATATCACGTTGGGTTGATATTAAACTTGGTCCAAACTTTCGGTTGAACCTTCTTCTTCTTCTTCTTCTTCTTCTTCTTCTTCTTCTTCTTCTTCTTCTTCTTCTTCTTCTACCATACCTAGAATAGCGAAATGCTAAACATCAATTTTCTCCGCCGAATAGATTGATATTAAACTTTGTTCAGACCTTCAGGTGAACTATCCTCATCTTTTACCTCTTCCACCTCTTCCCCTTCTAACCCTGCTAACCAAAACTAGTAATGCTAAATATCAATTTTCTCAGCCGACGTGGAATGGATATCTAACGACCCAGACCTTCGAGCAAATTACCGCCATCTTCCTAACACTCCTCTTCTTCTTCTTCTTCTTCTTCTTCCCCCTCCTCCTCCTGCTACTTATACTACTACGTCAGATAGTGGACACATCGTTGAACTTATGGTTCTTGTTTTTCACTGTGTCAGGGACCGGTAGCACATATGAGCCGAATTAATTATTCGTACATTTAAAGGTATTTTTCAAGTTTATGATGTGAACGTAACATAAGTCTAAAACTACAGTACATATATCCACTGAGTTGAGGAAGAATTTCTCATCCACTCATGTGACCAAACCATTGAATGCTCTCAGTGAAGAGACTATTTCCTCCTAATCGATCAATGCCTTCAGAATCCAATTGAGGAAGGATATTGGAATCTCACAGTTCGACTATTAATGCCCGTATTAGCATAGTCCCACCCTGTCTGGCTGGCCGGGCAAGACTGTTCGATGGACCACTTATAGTTTCATGGCATTAAGCAGCCGTGACTAAAACCTATTTGAAGGTATATATATATATATATATATATATATATATATATATATATATATATATATATATATAAGGTTATTATTGTTTCTTTCCGGGATGCGTGTCCATGTCTATCATCTTTTTCATACCGGGATATACTCAAAGTAACTTTGCAACGTTTCTCTTGCTATGATATCTTTGCATGACCTTGTTGATGTTCCTTAGCTTGTGCTCCAAAATTGTCATCAAATTGTATTTTGTTGGGAAGGAATATATATATATATATATATATATATATATATATATATATATATATATATATATATATATATATATATATATAAGGGTTGAGCACTCTTTAATGTGAGGTGACTCGTTCATTTTGAACTTATGCAATGCTCCCCCATAGGAATAGAACACTCTGGTGAATGGGGAATTCAAGCTAAATAGATGTATTGCTTATATTCAGCCTCACTGACTGTCCAGTTCCTGAAGCGAAGGTTTCAATCCTGCCTCGTGATACTGGATGGGATAATGAATTGTCTATAGCCACACTAAAGAGTTGTAATACAATGAAACAGCTGTCTGTGGATGACGCATTAATATATATATATATATATATATATATATATATATATATATATATATATATTTTCGGTGACCTTAGTGTACCCAACGAGATTTCGGTCGTAAGCCCTTAGCCTCACGGAGAGTTTCCTGAATCCTTGCGCTGTGCGCTTAGCAGAGAGACATTGAGTTCCATTTTTGAAGTCTTTGTTATGACACAACTTTGGATTGAACCACAGTCTACCGAACCTGAGGTGAGCACCCCACGACTGGGCCATGGTATAACTAAAGTCTTCATTTCCCTAATCTATAGTTATCGAATAATAAAAGTCAGCATATAAAACTGGATCTGTGGCCTTCGGTAAATCAATGTTTTATAGCTTGAAATATTCCAACTCAACGAATTCACGCTGTTCTATTAAAACACACAAGATTTGAGCCACAATTTAGTAGTATTTTTCCCCAACTTCCAAGTCCATAATCGTTAGCGCATAGAAGTTGATGTAACTATATACTCCGATAATGAAACAAGAAAAAGAAAACAATAGATTCTGTTTTAAAACTGCGACATTGTGCACACATTTTTGTAACCATCCATCTACGTTTGTTTCTGTAATAAAACTATTTGTTTTCAGTTGAGAAAACGACGAGTATCGTCCAAAATGCAATATAATTCATTGGCAAATTGAGAAGTTACAAGTATATGTTTACTGAGAGTATGAATTAGTTATAAACACTGTGTAGTCTGTTTTCTCTCCTGATCTATATATATTTTTTCTTTCTTTCTTGAACTTCCTATTTTTTGTCTCGAGAAATTATCTAAAAAAGGAATGATATGGCGTAGTGAGACGTTAAGAAGAAAAACAATATTTCTCTTCCTGTGTCCCTTCTCTATATATATATATCGCATCTTTCTATCTCCGCCAACGCTATGACCCATTCAAAAAAAAAGAACGCTGGCTATCTCTGGTTGACCACTCCCACTCTCTGTCTGTCTGTCTGTCTGTCTCTCTCTCTCTCTCTCTCTCTCTCTCCTTCTCTCTCTCTCCGGGTCGCCCAATACTTTACAAATGTTGTTGACCGATTTTTAGATTTGACTAAACATAATATGTTCTCCGTTTCAAGTACTGTCGGATTTCGTCGCAGTTAAAAAGTGAGTGATTTGAAAACAGGAGGAGAAAAAAAAAACAGCCTTTCCCATAGCCTGGTATGTTCATTGCTTCATGGTTTAATTCGCCTTGGTGCGTGAGACATATGAGCGTTTCTAATCTGACCCACCTCTACAAAGATCTACCGTCCCCAGTCTATTCGATAAACGGTTTTAAGAGACCGGAAGAGACACGTATTGATATCTGTATTAAACTGGCGCGACTTTCAATCCGCCTATAAAAGCATATCTAATCCTCTCTATAATACTTTAAGTAGTTAATTAGGGTGATTCAGAGTACATTTTTAGAATTAGTATTAGCGTAATATTTGGAGGTTCTGAATGGCGTAGCAATAACAGGTACGGAAAATGAAATCAGCGAACCCACTAACCCCAATTTGTCTTGTGCCTTACAAAGCTGACCTTTTGTAAAGACAGTCCTACCTCTCTTAACGGAGACAGTCCGTTCCACGGAATGTCGCGTTAAATGAAAATTCATCAAGTGAATAATTAAACCAACAAGATTCCAGTAATTCGTTCCGAATAGAAATATCGGATCCGTAAGACCTTAATAATAATTCTATAAATAATTTGTAGTGTACTAGTCACTTACAAAGTAATGTATGGATACAGATAAACATGTAAAGAATGTAATAAACAAATAAGTAATTGTATTATGAATCACCAAATGTCCGTCTACCAACAGTCTGAAAATAAGCGCCTAGATACTAGATATAAATGTAGATAATTATAAATGGAATCTAGATAATTCCAGATAATTTTATAAAATTTCGTAGACCTGTTTTTTCTCACAAACTGAAAACATTCTGCCAAGATATTTTTTTTTTCGCAATTGTAACCCCTTGTTAATGGAAATTTCGATTTAAGAATATTTTGCTATGACTGGTACCACTGTTCAGGAAAAAAGTCGCTGTTATGCTCTGTAGTGGTTAGCGTGCAACTCTCGCAGACCATGGATACTGTAGTAAAATCAAGCCCAAGCAGTTTGCTCAAATACTCCTGGCTTTGCACCCGACGAAACCAAACGATTTGGTCGGCTTGGTGAGTCAGATAGTTGCGTCCTCCCTCCCTGTTGGAGGTTAGGTTTCGAATCCAGTCAATCAAAGGATTTCGATTCATAATCATCATCATCATCATCTGTCTTTCAGCGCCCGTCGTTGGATATACACCTTCCCTAAGATTCACCTGATCTCTTTTTTATGGATGCTGCAAAGCCAGAATTTTCTGAACTTGTCTAGTTCCTCACGCCATCTTTTTTTTTCAGTCGGCCACCGTTTCACATATGATCTCTGGGGATCTTCGCCATGAGTAGTGATGTCCAGCATTTTTCTGATAATCCTGCAACATGACAAGCCCATCACCATTTGAGTTTTCTAATGTTTTCCTCTAATATACTATGTTGTCAAGTGATCTGTCCATTGATATTGAGTATGATTCTCTCCTATATACGTTGCATGGTTCTCAGTTTGAGAGACAATCTTTCGGTCAGGTACCATGTTTAAGCTCCATAGGTGACTATCAGGAGGATACATTGGTTGTATACCATTCTTTTTAGGATTAACGGGGTAACCTAGATCTTGAAGGTTGAGATTGACAACCAAGAGTGATCTTTCGTCTGATATCTTTTCCCTTTAGGATTTCATAGAGATTCGTTGTCCTAGATAGATGTAGTGGTCTACGTACTTCAGTTCTGCGTTTCTGATTTTGTTGTGTCTTTGCCTTATACTTAATTATTTATGTTTTCTCCTTCACCTTCAAACTTATTCTTAATTGATTTTCGACCTCTCCCCTAAAATTGAATCTTTATCCATCGAAGTAGTTTTGCAAACTTCTAAACAGATGATAATCAATTGGAGCAAGGTCAAGATAATATGGTGGTTGATTTTTTTTTCTCAGCCGAATGCATTTATGCGATCTTTGGTCACTATAAGGACGAACTTTATCGATGTTGTGAAGAATGACTCCTTCCCTGTTCACTGGGGATTGGCAATTTCTGTCCGAAGCTGTTTTCAAACGCCAAAGTTGTTGGCAGTAAACTTTGGCAGTTGTGACTGTTGGGTTGTCGTTTTAAATGTTTTAAGGATGATTCTTGGCATATCCCATCGATCATTCAACACGATCTCCTTCGGTTGAAGGTTGCTCCTCGACTTGGGCACAGGTCTATCATTGCGATTGAACCACCGACAACAGCAGTTAATATTTTGAAAAGGAATCCATTTTCCCACTCAGTCAATCAATCAATAAATAAATAAATAAATAAAAGCACCAGGAGCTGCAGAGAATGCATCATCATCATCCTTTTAACGTCTGTCGTTGGACATGGACCTTCTCCAGGATACGTCACTATTCTCTATCATAGGCGTCGCAGAGCCAGTATTTCCTGAATTCTTCTACTTCATCTCTCCATCTTGTATTCTGTCGACCTCAGTTTCTCGTGTGATCCCTGGGGATCCATATTGTGAGTCGTGATGTCCATCGGTTGTCTATTATTCTTGCAACATGGCCTGTCCATTGCCATTTGAGTTTTTTAATGGTTTCTATGATGTCTTGGACTCCTGTTTTCTTCCTGATATACTGTGCTGTCTTGTGATCTCTCCATGTAAGGTTGAGCGTGATTCTGTCATATACACGTTGTATGCTTCTCAGTTTGTAGGTCAGGTCATTTAAAACTCATTTTCCAACCTTTTACACTTAGAATTGCGACGAACCATCGGATGGCTAATATCAAATTCAAAGACTTTTTGGAAAACTAAATAACTTGTTGTTTGTGTTGTCAACACGACGTTTCAGCCGATCCATTCTACGGCTCTTTTTGCTATGTTTCCTATCCAAATGTCTAACATACATTCAGACGACATGTTGATGTGGGCTACCCCCTTCAGAGAAATGTGACGTTCAACCCGATGTGGCTTCCACAACTCAACAAGGATAAGGTAAGGAAATCTGGGCCTTTCAAGAAAAGAAAAAGAAAACGACATCACCGGATCCGACATTGTAGTGTGACTACCGTTGGAACATTCTCTCCACCACTATCATTGGAAAATTCTGTTGACTACCATCACATATTCAGATAGCACACCAAGAGAAAGCCGTAAAATGAATCGGCCGAAACGTATTGTTAACAACATAAACAGCAAGAAGGGTTTCAATCGTCTGAAATACCCTTTAAATGTTAATGACCCTTTAATAACTATATACAGTAAGATGGAATCGTTTGCTGAGTTCCCTGGTTGTGACATCAGGATGGGAATAGCGTTTAAACTATCTTGTTTAAACACTATTGGTACAACAACAAAAAAACAGTCAGAACTCTCGTTTCGACATGATAGAATAGATGAAGATTAATAAGGTACGATTTGAGTATATTATGACAACTTTACCAATGGAACATTTCCTGTGTAGTTTTTTGTTTATACATAAAATGGCTTTTTATTCGGAAAATTATGATTCGAAGCCCAGACGGAGTCTTGATGACTGAACACAATCGTTGGCGACAATAAATGTTTGAAAATGACCAAAAAATGACCAGGTAAACCAATCAAACAGGATGTCACAAAATAATTATATTCAAATGCAGTCTAGCGTGATCTGCTCAAAATTGGTAAATTTGCCCGGTAATTAAATTACATACAAAGTATTCCTATGTGAATTTTCAACATAATTTGATAAATACGGCAGAAAATCATGAAGACTTCTATTTCAAATAAACGATGCGAATGATTAAATAACAGGTCCGGTTAATCCCTCAATAGAAACTTCCTGCGCGCCCAACGTCTCTTGCATACAACGCCGGGGGTGAGCAATTAAGAAAGTTTTTGAAAAGAGAGTGGTCCATGAGTAAGTTACTTCCAACGCCTTTTACTGAGCAGCAATAGCTAAAAATAAAAATAAAAACAATCGTGAGTGCTGCCGGAAACGATCTAAGGAGCTAACTTGGCATAAATTTACATTGTAAATTGATTCAGCCCCCCCTTATAACCTTTTTAGGGAGGAATTTTAGGGAAGCACGCAGAAAGTTTTGTCTTCTATATATAATTAGGAGTAAATGTTTAAATTTTCAGTCCTCTAGCTCCTGTATGTGACATGAAAACTGAAGAAACCTATGTTGACTGTTTTTATGACAGTTTTTGTTGATGGTATCTTATGATGGCATGACAATGACGTGAACAGCATTACCGGGCACAGCCAAAAATAACAGACGAATAAATCATGCAATAATTGATATTACATAATATATATATATATATATATATATATATATATATATATATATATATATATATACATACACACACACACATATATATATATATATATATATATATATATATATATCTTTTAACGTCCGTCGTTGGACATAGATCTTCCCCAGGATTTGCCACCCTTCTCTATCATGGGCGTTGCGGAGCCAGTATTATCTGAATTTGTCTAGCTCGTCTTTTCATCTAATATTCTGCCGGCCTCGGTTGTGCATGTGATCTCTGGGGATCCATGTCGTGAGTCGCGTTTTCCATCGGTTGTCTGCCATTATTGCAACATGGCACGCCCATTGCCATTTAATAGATTCTATGATGTCCCTGACTCGTGTCTTTTCCCAGATGTATTGTGCTGTCTTGTGGTCTTTCCATGCGAGGCCTAGCATAATCATTTCATGTGCGCGTTGCATGGTTCTCAATTTGTGGATCTGTCTCTTGGTAAGGTTCCATGTTTCAGCTCCATACGTTACTATTTGGAGGATGCATTGGTTACACACACACACACACACATACACACACACACACACACACATATATATATATACATATATATATATATATATATATATATATATATATATATATATATATATATATATATATATATATATAATGTAATGACCAAAACGTAGAAATAAAGTGTATCATGCCTTAAACGATGTGGTCATTTTACTCACAAAACTGTTCGATTACCCATAATTCTGTATCCTTGTATTCATCTTATCTATCTATCTATCTATCTATCCATCCGTCTATCTATCTATCTATCTATCTATCTATCTATATATATATATATATATATATATATATATATATATATATATATATATATATATATATATATATATATATATATATATATATATAGTTCCAACTGAAAAAGTAAGAATATTGTTCATCTCCTTGAATGCATACAATGTGAAATACAGTACTCAGGTAAATCGGAATTAGATTTCACAACAGACGCAGATCAAAATCATCTAACTAAAACAATTTACTCCCAATAGAACTACACTTTCGCCTACCTAACCATAATTTTTGCACTGATGTAAAATTCACTATTATTGAAAAGATTGAATAAAATACATCGAACGACGTCGCCAAGATTCTTGAATCCCATGAAAATATGTGGATGATATTCCTCAAAGGATTCTAACCTAATGAATTTAACATCAAATTAAACAATGCAAACCATTAAAAAGAATGAATATCAAAGTAAACAATCCCAAATAATACAAAACTCCTAGACAGATATTCTAGAACACTAAGAACATGTCAACAACTCCACCTATCCATCTACACCAATACAAATATAAATCATCAAAAAATCACACATTTCAACACAAACCACTTATTTTAATCTCTACCAAAGAGAGGGGCCATCATAAAAAGTACATACCCGAGTGATTAAAACTCTGATATATATTACCCTGACCCTTCAGGTCCCACGAAAACTTTCAAAGGTTTTCTCATGTATTTTAGAGTTCTTGTACTCTCATGCTATTAACACTCTTAAGATTGCTGATTTTACATTTTCCCTGATTTTTTCACCTCTTTTCATACATAGGACCTCTTCGACCGCTTCCTCTGCTCCCACACCTACACTCAAGAATGAGGTAGATTCCTAAACTACAAGACCTAAGCTAGACAGAGATTCGTTTCTTCGGTAACCGACGGTTTAGACCCCCTGATTCTCAAAAACACTGGTCAGCTGATGATCAGAATCATAAATACACAAGAATGCATGTAGCAACCATTTATAACACCTTACAGGATGGTTCTGATATCGGAAGAAACAGTATATATCTGCGCATTCATTTTCTAACGATGTAGTCTTATAACTGCGGACGATATTGTCTATAACTGCTTACATAATTATGATAAAGATTTTATACACGCTACACACGCTCCTGTTCTGTCTTGACTTGAACAGTACACACACACACACACACACTCATATATATATATGTGTGTGTGTGTGTGTGTGTGTGTGTACGTACTGTACAGTACACACACACATACACTCATATATATATATATATATGTGTATGTGTGTATGTGATTGTGTGTGTACTGTTCAAGTCAAGACAGAACACACACTCATGTATATATATATATATATATTTGTGTGTGTGTGTGTGTGTGTGTGTGTGTGTGTGTGTAGATAGATTGATAGATAGATAGGTAGATAGATAGATAGATAAATATAAACTCTGAAATTAGGAGGAGGAGGTTCGTGACATGTTTCAGGAAGATGTTGTCTATTCTTTTGTCAAACGTCAAATGAAAAAAATGAAAAATAAGCAAAAACAGATTCACGGTCTAGAGTGGACGGGATGGGAAGATGATGTGAGTCAGGTTTTTTTTTTTTCACTTATTATCAATCAATGGTGAAAGAGGATTGTTTTATTGGTGTCAGAATTCAACAGAGTTGTACATGGAAGTGGGAAAAGGTGAAAAGTTTTGTGTGTCTATGTGGTTAGACATAGTGACCGCGTTATTGAAAAAGATTGTATGCTCATGCATAGCATACATTGTGTTGTTATTGAAGGAAAGAATGTGTCTGCATTGGTATTTGGCAATGTTTAAGGGTAATCTGTCATTTTAGATGTGTATCAGTTGTATAACTTTTTCTGAATTAAAAAAAAAATAATGTAGTACAATATATATAAGCCGAAGTTTTGTTTACGCCTTATACAAAGAGCATTTGTAGTAAAGATATCAGTTATTAATTGGAAGACGTGAAACGCCTTCAATAAATAGGCTCATGAACTTGTATTGCTACATACATAATATGACCTACATGCAATAATTATCCTTCAGAAAACTGGGGCCAACCAATACACAAGGTATACCACGGAAGAATAATTCTGTGACCATAAATTATGGGTTGACTAATACTCGACATCGACTTATACATGAGTATATTAAGTAGTTAAGTAGTTGGAATGACTTGAATACAAGACGAACAGAATTGCCAAGATTTTGCACTGAACTCAGTCCATCAGTGTATGGCCGGGCCGGGCAAGCTTGATAAACTACACCAAGCGTGCTAACCTTATTTTTATCCGGCACTTGACTTGAAGGTCTTCCACAAAAGTGGCCAAACATATAATTTAAGAGCCACAAACGAAAAACTTCAGTTGATCGAAAACCGAAAGTCTTCAAAAAATGTATTCACAAAGAACACATATATACCCCAACCTATTATTTCAGTCCTCTGATATTTCTTAGTGACCTTTGCTGACTTGAAATTTCTCACATCCGTACATCTACAGATGTTCTGAACGAGGGAGCATGCCCCCAAGGGCGGAGGGCCTAAATAATTGAAGAAAGGGTGCGAACCAGCAGGAAAAGAAAAAAGGATTTCTCTAATTGTTAGGTAATATAATGAAGATCATAAGACATTAAAAATGTTTGTCACATGTTCGCTGAACCTATTTCAAATTGATCATTTTGTTGAAGAAGTGAAGAGGGGGCACGGAGGCATGGTCCAACTACTAAAGAGGGTGCAGTGGTTAAAAGGTTGAGAACCAATGGTGCACAATCATTCCTTTTTTTCAGCACTGGAGAATAATGCCTTGCTAAAATCCAGCATTCAAGTTGAGATTTGGACTAATGTTTTTAATTTTTCACAAACCATGAATAATAAACTCACGTTTTAATTCAGTAATGCTGCAGTTAATGTCTGGTAAATAATCAAAAAGTTTGATCTTTTTTTCTCATTTACCTTCGGTATTAATTGTAATGGGGGAAAAAGCAAAACAAGCATGTTTCCTCGAGTGAATTTAATATCAAAAAGCTCCATGTGGTTCACAAGTCGTGGTTTGGTCACACCTGATCTATCATATGCTTACATAAGAACCTAATGCGTGCATTAGTATGTGTATACATGTGAGTGCGTACGTGTGTGTGTGTGTGTGTGTGTGTGTGTGTGTGTGTATGTGTAAGTGTGTGTGTAATGAGAAAGAGAGAGGGAAAGTTTATTCTTATTTTGGAAACATGAGACGCAAAAAAAGTTATGTTCATATAGATAATCTATCAACCACAACCTCTAGACACTTACACACACACACGTACACACACACGCACAAGCACACACACACACACGCACGCACGCACGCACGCACGCACGCACGCACGCACACACACACACACACACACACATATATATATATATATATATATATATATATATATATATATATATATATATATATATATATATATATATATCGTTATTGATATGTCTAGGCTATATCCAATGGTCTCCAATAAACATCCCCCAGCTAGATAACCCTACGTAACTTAACTGCGCAAAATGTTTACTAAATTTGTAAATACACACCGGATGTATTCAGAGTGCACGCCCAATTTGAAAGAGAAAAAAAGTCTATCGTGACCTGACACTTACACAGTAGCCTTCACGGCATATCAAGGCCACTGTCACATCACTTATGTGGCACAAGCAAAAACTGGAAATAACTCGCCCCATGCCCCCCTATACACACACAGGACCGATTTGACAAATTGTTCCCAATTGGGCGCCACACCCAGGGGGGTGCACTTTGGGTATATCCTAGTCTTGACAAAAACACACACACACACACACACACACACACACAACTGATGCTGATAAATAAGATGATTTATAGAGACCTACAACGAAATTTATTTTCTTCGGAATTCTCAAACATTGTTTGTTTACGCTGTTGATATTTTGATTCAATGTACTGGAATTAAATAATGTTCATCAATTATAAAACAGCGTAAAAGAATATTTCTGCGAAATTATCAAGCGCACACTTTGATGGTTTTCCATTGAACCATAGAGATATGGAGTTTGTTTATACTTCTAAGATTGTACAAATCTTGACTGTTAACCAGCTGCCCTTCAAAAAATGTTTCCTATTGAGCTGCGCAACTCCTAAGGCCAAATCTGCCCTCCCCCCCACAGTAACCTAACCAAACCAAAAGACAGAACGGCAAACTGTGAAACATGCAACGCACGCACGAGAGAATCATGCTCAACCCTACATGGAGAGATCAAAAGACAACACAGTATATCAGGAAAAAACGAGAGTCCGAGACATCATAAATCTACTAAAAAAAAACTTAAATGGCAATGGGCCGGTCATATTGCAAGAATGTCAGTCAACTGATGGATATCACGACTCAAAATATGGATCTCCAGAGATCACATACGAAACCGAGGCCGGCAGAAAACAAGATGGAGAGACGAACAAGACAGATTCAGAAAATACGTCCACGATAGAGAAATGTGGCGAATCCTGGGTAAGGTCTATGTCCAACGACGGGTGATAAAAGACTGATAATGACGATGATTATGTTTGCTATGATGCAAAAAGGTTCGTACGAAGAATCACTTGAACATGAGACCTAGACCAAAGTCTTTACGCTTACATGTGTGCAAGGACTCAATTTAATGATGATGATGATGTATATATACATATATATATATATATATATATATATATATATATATATATATATATAGAGAGAGAGAGAGAGAGAGAGAGAGAGAGAGATGTGTACCGACAGCAGGCAGAGGCGAAGGTTCCATTATCGTTCACTATTATTCTTCCGACCCCCCCCCCACTGAAAAGGTTATTTTTTAATCTGGGAACGCGCAAAAAAAATCCTGTATAATTTAAACCTTTGGAGATAGACCCTTTGAAGATCGTCCCTCTACAAACGATGTTGTATTGTTTGTTATGACAATAAAAAAAAATTTAAAATGCATTCAAAACAAAACAAAAATGTAACAATTATTGTTGTACTATAGCCAATCGGATCCTGAAAATAAAAAAAATCCAACCTAGGCCAGCAATTAGAATTACTTCTTCGCTTTACACCATCTCGGATAGCAAGGGGGGGGAGCCTGTACTACTGCAGATCTTTCGTACAAGCGAAGTGGTGTAAAACAAATTTTCAAAAGGCGAGGGATACCTGTACAATGAATTGTAGAACCAACCTCCTTAGCAAGTATTAATGGACATAACAACTTGTAAATAGTGGAATGTCTCTGTTGAATATTTTGCCAAACCAGGGTCAAGGTTTGTACAGTCAGTGAGCATTTGTTTTCTGCGTAGTTCTCATTGGGCAGCTTGACCCACGTGTTACGCACTGTGTATTAATATCTGTCGAAATTCGAGAAAGGCTGGTTACTGTTATCAGTAGGCCTGGCGAAAGATTGCCGATTATTGTTGCCGTATTAGGTTTCACTGTTTGCTGGGACAAAATGACATGTTCGCGACGATATGCCGAAGGTGCCTGCATGAGCGCGGAAGTTGGTGGGAGATACTATGCTGATGCAGAAATTTGCAACGATCTTTTTAATCGAAATTGAACTTTCGTAGACACCGAAGGTGACGAAGGATTCTATCTCTTTTTATATGTGCATGTCCTATTCTCTCAGTAAGACTGAACATATACGAAGCATTCCTTCCCGATTTTCAATACATTTCTCAAGAAATCATTAAAAATTGAACCAAGGTTGACGAGGGCTACTATCATTCTATATATAATTAATAATTGTGTCATCCTCAGACAGCTGTTTCGTCGTATTGAGAACTCTTCAGCGAGGCTATAGACTATCCATTATCCCTTCCAGTACCGCTAGGTAGGGTCGAAACCTTCTCTTCGGACCCAGAGGCAGAAGTAGATGCTCTACCACTGCCCTACATAGAACTGGACAATTTATATATATATATATATATATATATATATATATATATATATATATATATATATATATATATATATATATATATATATATATATATATATATATATATATATATATATATATATATATATATATATATATATATATATATATATATATATATGTGTGTGTGTGTGTGTGTGTATGTTCCAGTACTCCTGGTCACACTGTTTTGTCTACAGGCTGGATAATTGGCAGCATAACCCCAATAGACCTCTTCTAAATGTTTTTTTTGTTGTTGTTTTTTTTAAAGAGCTTTTTTGAACTTTTTAGACTTTATTTTCACGAGTTTATCTATAACGCCCAGATGTTGTTTTTTTTTATTCTATCTAAATTGTTTTCCAGTGGAAAACACTGGTGATGTCATAAATAGAATTTATTCTACCTATATTTGGATTTTTTGTACATGACTTCAAACGTGGGCGCTACGGTTGTCCAATTATTGACTGTGATGGCGAGTTTACAATATGATTTCAATTCATAGGATCATCATCCAGTCATTATAGTATTTCGCGTGGCCTGCGCCACCTTTCTGATAAATTGGGTCCCGGTATTCAATCATAAAAGAACGATTCCAATTTGAGTCAATTTCTTTTCGATACCTTTAACGTCTTACAGACTATGAACAAACATTGATTGTCACATGGAGCGACACTGGTGTTATAGACAGGATCTATCAATAGTCTATCAATCTGAGCAACTTCCTAATCGAACATTTCAAAGCTGAAATCGGGACTATAGAGAAAATGAAGATCAATTTTAGACCAAATAACACTTCGAGAAATAATCTGATGTCACATAATTGATTCCTTTAAAATGTTGATATATTTCGACGTATAGGTCACAATCAATAAATTGCATATCTAGATATAAGGCCTATCAAATGATGCATAGTTGGTCGAAATAAGAAAGAACGTATTTTCTTAAATCATCAAGTCATCATTTATTTCTATAGACTCAATTCTTCCTAATAGCAAACAATATTGCTTTTGTTACTGAAAATATTATTAGTTTAAATATTTGGTAATATAAGGTACAATGGTCTGAATTCGTCTTACAGCCAGTCATTGCATGGATAGTTGGAAGAGCGAAGTATATCTTTATCCAAGAAACGTACAAATGGCATTTATGTTGACATATCGGGGTTGTAGCTCAATTAACACTACTGTTATATATTTCATTTTTAAAAATCTTTATCTTTTGGGGCCATACGATTGTCACTATCTACCATCGAAGCAGGGTGATCAAGATACGTGTCAGCTTTTTCGCGGTTCACGAATGAAGCAAGAAACTATCCTTTTTGTGACTGAATACTCCAGTCCGTAAATATGTGTGGATGATGCAGTAAGGTTATACCTTCTGAGATTCAAGGTACTCGTCCATTAGTCTTATGAGCTCTTCCTTTATTTTTCTCTCTCCACTATTTTCAGAAAATCTCGCAATTTGCCTTCTTGCAAGGTATACTGGTCGAATCTGTCAATCATGACCCTTACTCCTGATTCTCCAGGTCCCTTTCTTGAGCCCTTATGGTGCCTTATTTGTGAGTATCATTGCTGAGCCCCACCTGAGTTACCTCTGACTCTTCACATGGGGTAAAGAACTGTACCAAAGTTTTCAACTATTCCCGGTAAGTTATCTTTAGTTGCAACGAACAAATTGCAGCCTAACCGTCGATGGAACCATAAGCAGTTTTTCATCGACTGTTCATAAATTGAGCCAGATTCGGTGATTAGACAATTTTCTCAGCGATGTCCTATCCGACTACCCAAGGGATGCATCGGTGGTGGCTAAAGCTAACAGTACTCTTTTTATTGGGTAATGAAATGATCCCACAAGGCTGGAAGATTTCTCAATGATCTGACGAAATGGTCGACGACTTGCTTGTTGTAGAGATACTTCTTCAAGGCCATTGTCCAGTTTCACCCTTTGGATTGACTAAAAAAGAATTGTTGTTGCTGTTGAGTCTTTAGCTGACAGAGGTCTCCAACAAGGCATTTCATGTAGAAACAACATTGAGCCAATTTCTCCCTACCGAATTTTTATATTTCATCACCAAATGAAAACTTTTAGTGTCAAAGGGATAAACACCGCAAGGACTTCTTACTTTCATGTTATCTATATGATTCTGTCTTCTATCTAGAGTTAGTTCTTTGTGTTTGGGGGTTGTTTTAAAAATAAACTTCTCTTTGATCATCTCCCTGGGTCTACTGTGATTATGGATAGTTCGAATCCATGTATCAACTGCTGGAGAGTTTGTGCTAAAAGCTGGCCCTGAAAGGTCTTTTCTTTCCTTATTATTTACAATTCTGTCATTAGATCTCTTTGAATCAGCGAGAATTTGTCACATCCAATACTTCCTCCGAAATTCCTAACCGTAAATTCCTCGAACCCTGGGTGACCCAGCTGCTGTGAAGAATGCAATTGAATGTTAATAACCGCAATATCTTGCGTATTTTCGGTGGTTGACTGAGAAGATCTGGTTTCAGTTTACCCCTCACAGACTGGAAATGAAGCTCTCTGTTTCCTTTCTTACAGCCACTATTAGAATTGCAGGCATGGAGAAAACATCTTTGAGATGAGCAATGGTCATGCTTGCTCCAGAGCTATCCTCTGCTTTGGTTAGATCGGTAAGTAGACCTTTAAATTCTGATGAGTTGATATCATCCTCAATTGTATTTGAGCCCAGTTCTTTTCTTATGGCAAAGACAGCGATTCTGGTATTGTATTGGTATGATAAGCTGTTATATCCTCGACTTTGAATCGGATAAGCGTATCAAAGCATTCTTCATTGACTCACGTCCATCTATAGAAGTGACATCCTTCAAAGATCTGATATGCTGTTTTTCAGGGCAAACTCGAATCAGTCCACCATTGCTTTTATCCCCTACAACAAAGCCGTTTAAAGAGTAGATTTTTGTCTGATATGCAGTAGGTCAAATCCATCCACCAGAGAGATTACGTTTTGGTACTTCTCTCCATTTTTCCAGAGGATGAATAAACTGTTTCAGAATGAACGACTATGTTTGGTATATCTATGTCAATCCATAATCCCCAGATCAAGATCAAGGTATTCTTTACATACGGTCCATGAAGTTACTGGCAAATTATCTTGAGTGCATTTCTCAGTTGTGCACCTGTTCAGAAACCTGTTATGCACCTGTTCAGAAAATTTTTTTTTTAAAGAAATGAAGGAAAATAATCAAAATATTTCTAAACTAGGGTTTTGTACGATGGACTGAGGACAAGTGAGCTTCCATTTCAGCATTATTGTAAAATCATACATATAACTAATTGTAAGTTTGGGAAAACGTTTTTTCGGTGAAGCTAAGAGGAGAAATCGAAATGATTCACAGCTGCAGTTTCATATGATGGACGGAAACAGAGGGTTCAGTTTAGCAGTACTGATATATCTTGAACAGAACCCCTCCCCTGAAACAAATGTGTCAAATTGGGGTAAATGATGCCTACGTTAAGTAGTGAGAAGAAACAATCATATTGGAAGATGTCAAGGAGCTGAGTTAAGGTGTGTCTCCGCCATTCAATCCAGAAGGCTGAGACCCAGCAGCAGACCATGCCACAACTTTTTTTTAAAACATGCATCAAGTTCCTCGAATGAATTCTAATCGCTGCTATAATTGCCGTTGGGTCAGTCCCTATATGTTCCCCAGAATAATACGCTACTTCCTCCGCTCGCTCACTGTCTACGCTGTCACTGATATGAAGTTGTCATTCCGTTTACGACCTAATTTGAGTAATAGACCTCTTATCTTTAGTTGGTACTTGAAACAAAGTTTTGATTGCACTGTGAGTAGTGCCTGTAGTTGTCATTATTTCTTGCCCCCCTCCAACCCAATCTTTGTTATCCACAGTACAACGAATACAAAACTATTTGCGCATGTTTGATAAAACAGCCTCGAAGAAGCCATTTTTGGCCACGTCATGTTTCCCGTTCTTTTGTCTTGATGAGAAATGTCGGGTTTGCATTTGTGCAGAATATTTGTAAAGCCTTCGCTGTCTGTCATGTCTGTGACCATAGAACTGCTTGCTTTGGACTAGGCTTTTTTTTTGCGATGATGCTCTCCCAATCGCTTACTGGTAACCAACGCTTTATGATCTTTAATGTGGGGATTTTGTGAAGCGTATTTGTATTCATTCTTCTCAGAAAAAAAGAATCATCGGCAGAGTAGATAAGATTGTTAAGACTTTGCAGGGGTCAGCAGTTTAACATTCCTATCAGTTCGTTCGAAAGGCCAACTTGCGTTCAGCTGAATTCTGCAACTGTCAGTGGAACATTTTACCAAACGATCTGGCTAAATCATCATCCCCTAAGCCACACCCATGCAGAGCTGCAAATGCAACACTTGGTATTTTTTCTGCTGAGAAGAAGCTATACTTTCCTGGAATTTTTGAATTGGTTTCTTCTTCAGTTTTGATATGTGCTCAATGGCAGATATTAAAAACCCGTCTCTCGTGATCTTTTCGTCTTCTAAAAGCTCATCAAGGAGGAGAGCAGACTTGATCATTTGGATTCTTACTCGAAAACAAAAGCGCTTGCAAAACGTCTTGTTTTTTGTTGTTTTTTTTTACAATTAAGATCGGCTTCAGTTACTTGCAGTTTTACTAGAGAAAACCGTACTTAGAAAGACTGATGAGAGGAAAAATATCAACCGCAAATATGTGGTGAGATTGGCCACTCAAATTAGCATTTGGGCGTATCTTAGATTAGAAAAACGATTTGAATTTCCTTTTTATGAGATGTACATTTCTTCATAACACTTGTTGTTATCAAGCTTTAAAATTGCATTAGAATTGCTTATACAGCAGTGACGTTTTATCTATGAAACTTTTCCTCACTGTACACGCTCCAGTTGCTTCTTCAACCGTTTAAGAGCTCTTTTGAATTTCCTGTGTGGCACAATCAATAGTGACGTAACTCTTTATGAAGCAACCACTGTTACTTGCAAACTCAGGTCGACGCCTGCCGTGAATATCTTTTCGTGCCTTTTTCGTATATTTAATTTTCTTGTAAACTTCTGTGAAACGGTGTTTAGGCTCATATATTAGAATTTTATCCTTGACCAATCAGCATCAACTTTAAATCGTTTCCAGCTCCCTCTCTCCTCTCTCTCTCTTACCTTCGGTAATTTTCCTTTGCTTTGGTAACACCATTGCATACAATGCACCCCTTTTCCTAGTTTCCGGAATCAGGAATAGTTTTGAGGTCTGCTTGAATAATCTATTACGGATTGAACGAAAAATTATCAAGTCAGCGTTGTTTTAACGCTCGGTATGAAGCATATATAGCTTCATAAATGCAATGAAAATATCATTTTACGGCAATCTCTTCACGTTATTACAATTCTTCTTCGAATATTTATTGTTGATATTCGAAATTAGCAGAGAAAGCTAACCATTACTTACATTCAACAAGCATCCGAATGATGTAATATAATCAACTTAGAAAGGCTGATTAGACCAGAAAACGATAACATCTTAATCTAAAAATAGAAAGTCGGCTGTCACCAGCAATAATGCGCCATTTGATAGGTGTTACTTAACTCTATCTAGATATGCAATCTGTATCAGATTGTAACCTATATGTCCGAAAATAACATTTTGAATGAAATTCGGGTAAAATTTGGGTCATTTCGATGAATCTATCTCTCATATATCTTCCATTGTACGAATGTGTAACAATCACATCGAAAAAAATAACGTAACTGTCCAAATCGTTGATGCAAAATTGGAGAGAGTAGACCACTACATCTACTTAGGACAACGAATCTCTATGAAACCAAGAAAAGAAGTAGAAATCAAGCGAAGAATATTATTTCAACATCTTTTCAATTTAAAATTAAACGTATGCTATCAGCAGAATTCCAGATATTTTGTGTGCACATTAATTTCCTTTGCACGTTGGCTGTAAAACGTGTTTGCACGCAATCCCTTCACTATGACAAGAACCATAAGTTCAACAATGCATCCACTATTTGTGGAAGTAGTAGCGGGACTAGGACGAGAGAGTGAAGCAAGCAATCCTTCTTTGAGTCGATTGATTCTCATATTAGTAGAATATCGCTATATACATACATATATATATATATATATATATATATATATATATATATATATATAAGTATATATATATATATATATATATATATATATATATATATATATATATATATATATATAAGTATATATATATATATATATATATATATATATATATATATATATATATATATATATATATATATATATATATATATATTCATTTATATAAGGGTAACTTCCATACCAGCCGAAATAAAAAAAAATTATTTATAAAAACGTTTATGATAATTCCTAAGAGCGTGCACTTATACCTACATACATATTTAGATACTTATATAGATATATACTAATAACAAATCCTCAATAAAAATGAGGATATGATGCCCCCTCATTTACACAATGAGTGGTTTTGATGTTCTATCATTTAACAAAAACATCGGATATACACTAAAAATGTGGTAATCCTTACTTATACGGATGTAAAATAGCGTTGTTTGTATGCTGTGTTTAGCTGGCTACTGTATTTTACATTTGTATCGACAAGGATTTCTAAAAATAACTATTTTCGGGAAAAAAATAGCACCATAATTCCCCAACTTTTGAGAGCAACCATACTTGCATAATAAATCCCAAAATGATAGGCTATCTATCGATTGGTGAAAATCTCATATTTATATCTCCATTAGTTTCCAAGTTATTAAATTGACTGGTTTGTTTTGTTTTTTTCTTTTTGTTGTTTTTTGTTTGTTTGTTTTTTCTTCACTTAAATGAATCTTCAGGAGACATGTTATCCAATGGTGAAAACTGCATGCTTATATCTTTATATATATATATATGAGAATAATTAAGTCATCCACAGACAGCTGTTCCGTTGTATTACAACTCTTCAGTGTTGCTATTGACTACCCATTATCCATCCGGTACCACGAGAATAGGATCGAAACCTTCGCAGCAGACCCAGAGGTTTGCATTTAACCCCTGCCCTACGCAGAACTAGACAGTCAGCAAGGTTGAATTTAAGCGATATATTTACTCATGCATAATTCCCCACCCACCAGAGAGCTCTATTCCAGGGTTGGAAGAGCATTGCTATACAGCTTATAATGAACAAGTTATTATTTTTATTTTGGAGAGTTGAGTTATTTATATTTGAACCATGTTCGATATCATAGATAGAACATATGTAAATATAAGCTGAAAAATAGAATCCGAGTTTCTCGCAGCTGCGATCTTCGAACATGGTCTGGAGATTGCAGCACTATGAAACTCTGAGTCACCACGAAGTGTTGATTTCTTTGTCTGCAATGTCTATATTTCTTAAACTATCAAGTTGCACTGAAAAACAAATTGGTTTGTTGAAAGAAGAAATTTAACCTAAATTCATTAATTTGCCAGATGAATATTACTTAGTGATGAATATTACTGTGAGATAAACTAAAAAAATTCATCATCATCATCATCATCATCATCATCATCATCATCATCAGTCTTTTAACGTCTGTCGTTGGACATAAACCTTTGCCAGGATTCGTCACACTTCTCTATCATGGGCGTCGCAGAGCCAGTACTTTCTGAATTTGTCTTACCCGTCCCTGCATCTAATATTCTGCCAGCCTCGGTTCCGCATGTGATCTCGGGGGATCCATGTCGTGAGTCGTGATGCCCATCGGTTGTTTGCAATTCGTACAATATGGCCAGCCCACTACCATTCGAGATTTTCAATAAAGTCTATGATGTCCCTGACTCTCGTCTACGTATAACAAATTAGAGTATGTTCCTTATTACGTAACCTTTTTAGTATTCAGGGTAGCTGGAAATTGAAAATCGAAGAGAATTTAGCCGTTATAAAAAACAGTTTAATCTCTGAATAACAAACCATACTTGGTAACACAGCAGAATTGAGTGTTCTGATTTGTTAGTCAATCGATCCGTATTTTGGACTTCTCTTCGGTGAGTTATCAATCCTGATTCAGGTATTTTCTTACTCTCCATTGTTTTTTTTGTTGGTTTTTTTTTTTTTTTTGCAATGAATAAGACGATTGAAAAGAAAATGCATAATCTAATCGAACAGGCGACTTGATCAATGAGAGATTGCAGATATCGAGTATCGAAGACTGACTTTGTAACTGTCTTTCAGATTCAGCTGGTTTATTCTCTATTGATTATTAAAAGATTGCTTATGTAACGTTTTTTTTGTTCAGTCTCTAGTTTCATTTCAACTAGCATTCTTTCTTCCTACACATATTTCACCCCCTCTCTCTCTCTCTCTCTCTCTCTCTCTCTCTCTCTCTCTCTCTCTCTCTCTCTCTCTCTCTCTCTCTGTACACCCACACACACATATTTGAACATATTTTTAAGTAACGGTTATGTGTAAATAATTGGTTTGCATAACATTGAAATAAACTAATGAACAAAATGAAAAACAAAAAAAAAATTATGTACGTTAGACCTTGAGTGAAAATTTGCGTAGTAACATCTTAAATGCTTTAGACTTTCTTTATTGATGAGAGAAAACCTCTTTCAGCAATATCTTTGGTGCGTTAAGCAGTAAAACTCACTCTCTCTCTACCTATATCTATATCTATCTATCTATCTATCTATCTATCTATCCATCTATCTATCTATATATATCTATATATATATGTGTATATATATATATATATATATATATATATATATATAGTGTCAAAAATACTTCTTTATTTCAAAATAATTTCAATTAAAGTAGTGCTGGTGAAGTCTTGAAATTTAATCATTTTATTAAATCAAAAGTGCTCAATATATCAATAATGAAATACAGAGCAATATTTACTCAAGATTTAAGTATATAAGTATATATATACACACATATATATATATATATATATATATATATATATATATATATATATATATATATATATATATATATATATATACATATATATATATATATATATATATATATATATATATATATATATATATATATATATATATATATATATATATATATTTATATATATATGCATATATATATATATATATATATATAGAGAGAGAGAGAGAGAGAGAGTGGGGGTAGTAACTTATTCCTAGTCCTCGTACTGAATGCTTCGGTAAGTAGTAATGTGTACCATTTTGTAAAGTCTTTCGTATGATTTGACATTGGATAGAACCGATGGAACCTGGGTGATCGCTCTGCCACTGGGCCTCGGCGATTGCTGAAGGAGAACTGAATGACCATCACATCACCATCATTGTCATATTTAAGGCATCGTGAGCGAATGCGCGTATACACGAGCATGATCTGCCAAGTTGACGGTTTGAAAGACAGATAAATAAACTCGTACACGCTGATCGAAGTTGCATAGATGGATGGGAAGAGACTGAGACAGACAGACAGATAGATAGATAGATAGATAGATAGATAGATGGATAGATAAGAAGACAGGTATGAGCAAAGTGATAAAAGTTAGATAGATATGAGCGAACTGATTAATGTTTCATAGATAGATAGATGGATAGATATGAACAGATTCAGATTGATAGATAGATAGATATGAGCAAATTATTTATTATTTCATAGATAGATAGATAGATAGATAGATAGATAGATAGATTGATTGATTGATTAATTGAGTGATCACTTGATCACGTTAAATACACGGGTTCGCGTAAGATCACCAAAGTTAAGCAACGTGAAGCCTTGCTAGTAACTAGATGAGTGATCATCGGTTGAATACCAGGTACCGTAAGAGGAATGAAACTTCATCAGACCTGGCGAGCCGGAAGTGGATCTTACTAACAATCACCCGTTTGTATCTTACCCTACGACACACATTGGATGAGGACCCGAGCGTAGAACGCTGATACATACGTACATACATAAATACAATTTTGTTTCTTATCACCGAATGACGTCATTATATACTCATCAAATTTATCACCGTGTTGACTTAATGACAACAGAAGAAAATTTGGAAGTGTTTATGTTTTGGGGGACAACGATTTGACAGGAAGGTCAGTTCAGTGACTGATTAATCATTCGGCGGGAGAGGCTAAAGTCAGGGGACTCAGAAGGGAGGGTAACCGAGATCTGAAAAAAAAAAATGCTTCCATTGAAGGTGCACGTGAGAATTTGGGATAATATTTCAGATATACATTTTTTTTTAAACTATCTGGAATATGACAAACACTATTTTGTTTTCTAAATAAGGCTCCAAACATGTAAACATTTAGAAGTGATGGTTTTAGAAGGTTAGGTTAGAAGCCTAACGAAGATCAACCAATGGGCCTGGGTGGTTGATAATTCTTCAATGGGCCAGATTCACTAAGAATTCTCGGCCTTTCACTAAACGTGTTGCTGTGGAGAAGGGGTTATCAGAAAACGCCACCGGTTCTAAACTGGAGGCGGTTCCTAAATCCTTTATGAATAGTTGGTGGTCACCTAATGTGTTTCTATTGATGTCACACAACCGTGGTTTGGAAACTTTGAAAACCCAAGGACCCCTTCAATAGAAGAAATATTCTGGCGGACCCTATCTTTAGCATTTATTTTTTAAACTGTAAACAATGAACCACAATATTAAACAAATTTTGACCTCTAGAAGTCATATTTACTCTAAATAGATTATGTTTATTCGGATTCTGATATATGATACAGAAGTGTGCTCAATAATTATGTTTTTTAATGTTTGATGAGTGATTTTGTTTCTCTGTTACGAGATATGTAATGTGAGGTTTAGAGAGACCACAGCTGCAGGCCCCTAGCATTATTTTTAGGACCCCCAGAGGTCCAAAGACCCAAATTTAGAAACCGCTGTCGTACAATAAAAAGCATATGTTCATATATACTTGAATAGCATGAATAATAATTCTGACTTCGAGGTTGCTTTCCCCCAATGAAGTGATCGCGTGTGTCTATTTATTGCAATATTTTTTCCTTTTCATCAATTCTCAGTAAATGTTGTAGGGGCCCCCAAGGATCCAAAGCCCTCCGTCGGGCCCCCGAATCTTCAGCCACGTAATAAGGCAGCATTTGAAGGGAATCTACCGCCTAAATACACATTCACGTGTATGGATGTCCACGTGTCTATGTTAGAATTTATCTGAAATATTCCCATGTCGAACGGCTCCCATTCAATTTTTATCTTATGGAAGCTGTATAAAATGATGCGCAGTTCTCAAGATTTCAACAGAATTTCTGTTTGCAATGTCAGCAGCGTGGCTGTGCCAAAAATGGTTTGCATACCACCAGCACCATTATTGTCTCCACCCCCGCCACCGACTCGTCGACCACAAACCACACCCACATCTTCCCAGCCAACTGCCTTCTCTCAATACCATTCACTAAGCTCCTAAACCTAAATCTTGCCAAAACAACTTTAAAATTCACACAGTAGGAATTCTTCATTTCGGGATTTTTTTTTTTTTTTTTTTTTTTGTGATCAGAGTGTAGGGGTGGGGTGGGGATAGCCAGCAATATTGTCTTTGTTGTTTTTTTTGTTGCTGTTGTTTGTTTTTGTTTTTTTAATTATTTTTGCCTTAAAAAAATTAGAACCATTTCATTTGTATTGTTTTGGTGTGAGCTGTTTTTAATTATCTTCCCCTATTTTTTTTTTTTTTTCATTTTTTCTCTCTTTTTCTTTTTTCTTCATCTTTTTTATTTCATTTAGTCTTTTTTTGTTTTCCTTCGTATTTTTCAATCGATTTTCTTTTTGTATTTTCATTTTGCATCGAAGTTTATTCATCCCGTTTCAACATTCTCTCGTTTAATTCGTGTCCATTCTTTCTTCGCCTTTTTTTTTTCCTTCATTCTCTTTTTACTTCATTCTCTTTTTACTTCATTCACTTTTTTCTTCAATCTTCTTACTTCATTCTTCCTTCGCTCTTATTTCTCTCTCTTCTTTTTTTCTCTCTCCCCCTCCCACCTTGAAAAGGCATTCAAAAACAAACTGGAGATGAAATAAATATTTTTTTTCATTTTTCTCCTTTTTTTTTCTCCAATTTTGTGTTTCTTAGATATTCAAGGTTTTTTAGTTAAAATATTTTTATAACTTTTCCAGGCAATATGCAAGCTTGCCTTGAATAACCCCCCCCTCTCTCTCTCTCTCTCTCTCTCTCTCTAACACACACAGAGACATACACTAACACACACACACATGCACAATCATTCTCTATTCCTCTCTTTATTTTTGTGGACGTGTGTGCGCGCGTGTGTGTGTGCATTGTAGGGAGGAGAAAGAAGTTTTCTTCACTCAGTCGGCCATATTAGCCAAGAATCGTTGTGTGCCACAAAAGATTTTTAATACGACAATCGACCAATGAAGCAGGCCCAGATTCGCCGTGTGAGATGGCAAAAATATGAAACCAACCTTCTTTTTTCTATCATTTTGCCCAGAAAAAATGGTTTGCATGAATACAAATTGATTAACATTGACGACAATATTTACACATGTTCACTAGGAATGATATATGAATATGGGATGTTATTATCATCATCATCATCATCGCTTGCCTCGTTTCACTTGCTCACTTGGGTACTGATAAAGGCTAATTCGTTATTATAAGAAAAAGGTGTCCGTTGCAAATCGATGCACGGCTTATACACACATATAAAAAAAATATTCATGTAAATAGAACATAATCTGACAAATGTCATGAGCAAAAAGAAAAAAAAACAGGATCTTCCACCCCATTTTGCTAAAAAAAAAAAAAGGAAGAAACAGATGAAATCCTAAAAATGTGAATTCAGATGATGAACCTAAAAGTGGCTGTAGCCAAAATGTGAAATAACTTATTGACACACACCACGACGAACAGGATTTGAACCTGTACGGGTATGGCTACCAGATTTCAACTCCAACACCTGAACCATTCGGCCATTACATTGTCATTAATCATTTTATTTTGATCTTCAGACGGAAGCTCTCCTCTTTAAAGCTGTCCGTTGCAAGTTGATGTGCAGTTTATACACCGCATCTAAAAATTATTCATGCAAATTGAATAAAATCCAACGATTACTATAAGCAAAATAGTCCCCATCCTATTTTGTTAAAAAGAAAAATACAGATAAATCATAAAAAGTGAATTCATTTCATGAACCTAATAGCAGCTGTAACCAAAATGATTTTTTTAAATACTTGCCACAAACAGAATTCGAACCTGTGCAGGCATGGCCATCAGGTCCACCTTAACACCTTGGCTATCACAATGCTGGCAATCATGGATTTCATTTTAATCTTCAGATCAAATGTTTTTTGTACCCTTTATTCAAGCGAACTAGTGAAATGAAACAAAGCTTGGATATTGATATGGGTCTACTATCAGAAAAGTGTGTCCGTTGCAAATCGATGAGTGACTTCTAAAAATTACAGAAATACAGAAATATTCATGCAATTTGAACAAAGTCTAGTGGATGTTATAGACAAAAAAAACTAGATCTTCCCATCATTTTGCAAAAAGAAGATATAGATAAATTCGTAAAATGTGAACGGCTGTAGCCCAAACTGTGCATTTTAGGAGAAAAAACGGGATCCCCAATTTTGTCTAGATATGGATAAGGAAGTTAAGCCTAAAATCATATTGGAAATTTGTGTGCTCTCCTTTTCGGAATTTCAGCCATTTATTCTTGTTTGTTTTTTTATTATCATTATCATTATCATTGCAGATTATGTTTAGTAGGTAATGGTCCAGCCAAACGGGCTAAGAGGATTCTGTCAGTTTTCTATAATTTGAAAATCTTTCTTGTACTGTGAAGATTGGAAAAAAAAACTGTTTAGTTTCAAACAAATACGATTAAGTTTTGGAATGAGCAAGTCATTTGTTACCCCAAGAAATACTTGTTGAAATACGGACCCAATATTCCTAGCTTCACCGTGATCAGCGAAATAGTTGTATCATGTGCTAAATAGGGGGGGGGTCTGCCATAAAATACTTCGTAAACTAACTGAGCGACGCTTGGGGAATGCAGGTGTTCAACTGCACGTCTACTCAAATATTATCATATAAAGTAACATTATTAATAATAAAATATCATTTTCTTTTTGACTACCTGTAAATGAATTCTATTAGATGCTTATTTTTTTTAGCATAGAATATTTCCATTATTTAAGAAAAGAAACTAAAAAAAAACTTGTTACAGTGGAAGAGTTCATGGTTTGACGTACTGGGTCGGAGATATAATATGTCATTAAGGCAGGATTCAGTGTTGACTTTTGCCCTTTTGCCATTTCCACTTGTACTCGTGTGTACGCATGTGTACACGATTCTAGGACAACTGCCCCCTGGATGGTTTCCCACTGGTAATAACATAACAACTGTTAAGCCAAGTTCGTGGGAATTGAGTTGCTGACCACGTTAATAATGACGCCTATGGAGAAATTGTCCAGGGAGGCAATTGTAGCAATGAGCTTTTAGTGAAGGGTCAGTTTACAAAGTAAATATTTGCTAGATTGATCCGTGGATTGTGCCGGATTATTTTAGTTTGTTTTTTTGTTTTTGTTTTTGCTTTTTTTAATTTAGATTTTGTAATGATTACCTCTAGACAAAAGGTGACAGAAGTAACTTAATCATTGATCACCCTTTGTTTCAATGTTTTGATTGTTCATCCCCAACATGGTATGCTGGCAAAGGACTTTGGCTACGTGACGGTTTCTACTGAGCGACGAACCAGACCTATTTTGAAAATAATCTAATAATACGAGGGGGTTTAAACCTCATACGTGACCGTGTTTAAAATAACACATTTTCAAATAAACTGATGATCGATTTCGTCATCAAACTTGTTTGAATTTCGTATTATACGTGTATCGTTGTCCTATTAGCTATAACCACGCAATAAATACAACTGTACGCGGGAAATCGACACCTGACAAGAAAAAAAAATTCCAAACCCAGATAAATGTTAATTTTATCATCAAAATCTTTACGTCTTTGATGACGCATCGTTTACTATTTCAAGAAGGAGAGGGAAATAATTGTTGTGACTAAGTGATATATTAATCGTGTAACGACGGGAGATCATTTCAAATGAGTTTCTATGTAATAAATCGCAATTTATGATTCATTCTGTCGGACCAAATACGACCGTTTCCTTTCAGCTCCAGAAAGGAGTAAGACAAGGTGATACCAGCTCACCCAATTTTTTCACAGCCTGCCTCGAGACGATCTTAGAAGACTACACTGGGGGAGAGTACAGGAATTGGAATCGATAACGAGTATCTGAGCAACCTCTGATTTGCAGACGACATCACCTTTTTCGCAGCGAACCTACACGACTTCCAACTAATGATAGATAAACTAAACGAAGAGAGTAAGAAAGTCGGCAGAAAGGGGAAGGGAGAAAGAACAAGTAGTCTTCCTTTGAGTTAATTGATTCTCATACTTGTAAAATATTGTGATATGGAAATATTCTGCAAGTGTTAAAAATAAATATTTAAATAAATCAACGCTTATGATCGTTCCTATGCAACATGTTCAAGAGAGAATCATGCTCAACCTCACATTGGAAGATCACAAGACAGCACAATATGTTAGGGAGGGGGGAAATAGGAGTCCGAGACATCATAGAATCCCCTAGAAAACTTAAATGGCAATGGGCTGGCCATGTTGCAAGAGTGGCAAACAACTGATGGACATCATGACCCACAACATTGACCCCTAGTGGTCACGTGCGTAACTGAGGCAGAATACAAGATACAAACTAGACTAATTCAGAAAGTATTGGCTCCGTGACACCCTTGAAAGAGAAGTGTGGCGAATCCTGGAGAAGGTCGTTGAAAGACTGATGACGATGGAGAGCATGCGCTTATATTTACATCCATGCTTATATACTTATATACATAAATACTAATAACAAATCACTAAATTCATCATCATCCGTCTTTCAACGCCGGTCGTTGGACATAGACCTTCCCCAGGATTCGCCACACTTCTCTGTCGTGGGTGTCGCGGAAGCTTGTCTCTCCATCTGATACTCTGCCAGCCTCGGTTGCGCATAATCGGGTCTTACTAAATATAACGCGAGGACTGGCTCTATTATTCTATGAATATTGTCACAACTACAAGATGGATTGATACCGAAACATGTCTTCCGCTTGCCTACTGAGTGTTTATTTACTACTGCCAGGCTATATAACTACTTACTGCCCGGCTATATACCTACTTACTGCCAGGCTATAACTACTTATCTCGAGGAAAATCGACGCAGTTCAATGAACCCGAATTGTTCGAGTCAGAAGGACGTTTACGCGGGTCAGTGATTGAAATAAACTTAGGGGTGCTGCGTGGAGATATAGTGAGTTATGTTGACGATGGATGTGATTGGGAGACGTTAGCCCCTCCGTCGGGAGTCACTGACGATTTTCCAACAGTCACGCTGCCAATTAAGACCACTTATAGAAATTGCTTGGAACACAAATTACAGCACTGGCTTTTAAGCAAGGGGTCTACCCCCTTGGGGGAGCAAGGATAATTTCAAAAGGGGGCTTGAGTTGGCAACAAGGCTGAAGGTTAAAAACCACTGAATTAGAGGAATACTTTCAATAGTGCAATTTAGATGAGTACGGGTTTCGATCTGATGTGATACGGTTAATGCAGTGACTCCCGAAGTGTGCACAGCAGCACCCCTGGAACCCTCGATTAGTTCAAAGGGTCGTCGTGGGATATTCAAAATTTTACGATAATACTAGTAAGTTAATGATAAAAATTCAAAACTTTCTTTAAATTAAGTATTCAATTGAGTTGCTGTCATTGTCTTCGTATTAATGGAAAAGTTTTTATTAAACATTAGATGAACTAAATGAAGAGAGCACAAAAAAAGTCGACCTACACATGAAATTCAGCAAGACAAAGATCATGTGCAACAACTACATCGGATATGAAAACGCTAAGATCACAATCGAGGACACAGAACTAGAGACAACGAATCTCCATGAGACCCTCAAAAGAAGAAGAAATCAAGCGAAGAATCACACTCGGATGGCAAACCTTTGGCAGAGCTAGCTCAACCTTCAAAAATAAGAAGTTCTCATTAATTCTAAAGAGAAGGGTGTATAACCAATGCATCCTCCCATTAGTCACTTATGGGGCTGAAACATGGAACTTAACCAAGAGACAGATCCGTAAATTGAGAACCATGCAACGCGCACATGGAAGAATTATGCTGGGCCTCGCATGGAGTGACCAAAAGACAGCACAGTACATCCAGAAAAAGACGAAAGTCAGGGACATCATAGAATCCATTAAAAAACTCAAATGTCAGTGGGCTGGCCATGTTGCACGAATGGCAGACAACCGTTGGACATCACGACTCACAATATGGATCCCCTGAGATCATATGCGGAACTGACACTGGCTGAATATTAGATGGAGAGACGAGCTGGACAAGTTCAGGAAGTACTGGCTCTGCGACGCCCATGATAGAAAAGTGTGGCGAATCCTGAGGATGGTCTATGTCTAACGACGGACGTTAAAAGACTGATGATGATAAATAAGCTCTATGAAAACGATGATAGATAACCAACCAAATGCAGAATCTAATCGCAATTGTTACTATTTTCTGATTCGGGACGCTGTGAGAAATCCTTTTACACTACGAGCGCCGTGATAAGAAGCATTTTGGAAACTGTTAAGTCAAGGTATGGCTGTGCAAATTAATGTGACTAAGTAAAATCTGGGGGAAAAAAGTTATATTATGATAAGACCTGAAACAGTGCAGTTTTGAACCGTACGAAGAATTTTGGAACGAATCAACCGCACTAATCAAGGTATACATGCAACATCGTCATCATCCTAAGCCAATATAGGTCCACTGCTCTTTCCATGTCGACTGTGGCTGTGCTAACCTCTGCCGTGTCTTACCGGCAAATCTATCGATCTCATCCCTCTATCTTATGTTTGGGCATCTCCTACAGCGTTTTCTATCTCTAGAGCATCGATCTATTAACCTTTTGCATGAGCTGTTATCCTTTCTGGCTCCGTGATGCCGATGATAGAGAAGTGTGGCGAATACTGTGGAAGGTCTATGTCCAACGACGGACGTTGAAACCATCTCATCTCCATTTTGGTCTCTTAATTATTTCTATGGTTCCTTTTGCTTGGGTCTGTTTTCTGTTCCATACTAATATTTTTCTGTCTCTTAGTGTTAACCCTAACATTGCACTGGTGGCATGCCTTTCCTAAGAGCGAAGTGAACGTAAATGACCCTGGCCGGAATTTGAACACATTTTGCCAATTCCATTGTCCGAACCGTTAACTGCTACGCCGCCCCATACCTCCATGACGGAATCCGGAAAGGAAGTACACGAAACCTTTCTCAATTAAGTCATAAAAAATGTTTGGGTAGGAAGAGAAAACAACACTGATGTCCGTATGTAAAGCAAGAGTTGAATGCGTGAAGGACATGACTCCAAAGAGTGCACTTTGCCTATGTTTCATGTACTTTTAGTGCGGCGTACAAGATTTAAAACTTCCTGCTCTTTTTTTTTTTTTTTTTCCTCAAAACATTATACTTTTTTCTTTCTTTTTGTATCTCCCTTATTTCTTCACCTCTCTGTCCTTTTTGGTTTCCTTCTTTTTTTTTTCTTTACTGTTCTTTTTCCTCTTCTCTTTTTGAAAAAGAAAATCGTTCATTGCTCTGTTTAATTGAAGGTCTACTTCGTCTTCAGGCTTTTTTTTATCTGATTTTTCTTTCAAAATTTTCTTCCCTTATTTTTCTTTGTCTTTCTCTTGCTTTCTTTGTCTTTATTTTTTCCTCCTTGTTTTTTCTTTCTTGGTGATTGTCTTCCCTTTTCCTTTCTTTAATCGTCTATCTTTTTTCTCTTCCTCTCTTCCTCTTTCTTTTTTCATTCTTTTTATCTTTATTTTTTCTTCCTTCTTTTGTCTTTCTTTCATTTTCGTTTTCCTTCTTTCCCATTCTGTTCTTTCTTCTTTCTAATTTTTTTCTTCAATTATTGTTCGTCCCTCTGTTTAATCATAACTTTGCTTCTTCTTCTTCCTTTCGAGTTTCTTTCATTAGATTTCTTTCCTTCTCCTTCTCAAGTCCCTTTTCATGGCCAAATTTAAAGATCTTTTTCAGTTGAAAGAAAAAAAAATTGAAATATTTTTCAAAACTCATAAACGAAGCCAATTAATTTTCAGTCAGGGTTGTTTGACCCTGAAGCTACTAGGCTTGTTTATACTGTTTTATTTACTTATTTTTCTTTCTTTTTGTCTTTATTTCTTCCTCTTCCTTTTTCTTCCAACGGCACCATTTCTTCTTCCTTTTTCTATTTCTGTCACTCCCCACCATGTCTTCTTCCGTTTTCATTCCTTCTCTCTTCCTTTCTTTTTCAACCTTTTCTTCTTTATTTTTGTATTCTTTTCGTTTCTTGTTTTCACTTTCTCTCCATCCCCCCCTCTCTCTCTCTCTCTCTCTCTCTCTCTCTCTCTATCTATCTATCTATCTATTTATCTATCTATCTATCTATCTATTTCTTCTCAATCCCTCCTTTCTTCTTGTTTACTATCTCCTATTCCTTCTTTTCCCTCATTTCTTTCTTTCTTTTTCTCTTTCTTTTTCTCTTTCTTTTTCTCTTTCTTCTTTTTGTTCGGTTCTTTCCTTTCTCTTCATTCCCAGACTCCTTCTTTATGTTTCTTCTATCTCATTTCTTCATTCCTCTTTTTTCCTTCTTTCCGTATTTCATTCTCTTTTTTTGCCATCTGGCGGGATGACTAGCTGGAGGGCTGAAATTTTTTATACGTAATCCTTATTACGTCTAGAAAAATGTATTTTTTTGAAAATTACCCCAAAAAACAGGATTTTAGAACGGGTTCAATTTGCAATGTAGGGTCATGCTATATTGGTCCCTCAGTATATGTCCGGCAGCATCCACAGTAATCTTTTGAAAATTCGGACTATTTTTTTTAAGCAATCATTGCCCAATAAAGAGTAACAGAAGTAACACATTCATTGATCATCCCGTTATTATTTTTCAATTGCACACACCAATCACGTGACGGTTTCTATTTGATGACTAACCAGACCTGTTTTTCCCTCTTATTTCTCAATACCTTATTCCCTCCCAATTCCCCAACACTTCTTCCAATCTTACTTACTTTCTTTCTTACTTTGTGTATTTTTGTTGCATTTTCATCCCTATCGAATCAGTGTAGCCCCACAACGAGCTGGTCCAACCAACCAGCCATGCAGGCTACAGACTCTTTGCTCGTCTGTGTTTGCGCTTGTGTCCCTGGTCACATTTTGGGGGCTGTAACCTTGAAGATTTGCATGAGCTGACCACTAAACGTCATCTTATTTCTCTCTCAAAAAAAATTCTCTCTGGGGTATCTATTGTCATTTTGGACCCACGATGCCCAAATCCTGTGCTTGTATTTTTTTTAGAATATTGTATGTGGGTAATTTTTTAGATGATTAGTTTGGGTACATGCGTGTGCTACAGTGATTCATTCATGTGAGGTATTTTTCATTCTTTCTCTTTACTTCATCTTTTCTACTGCTCGTATCTTTTTATAGACCTTCGTCTTTCTTTTCTCTATTCTTGTACTGATTCCTAACTTGAGACATAAAGAAACACATGACCATTGCTTATGAGGAAATTTACTCCTATGAAAGTTTTTTTTTTCTCCCTACTAGGTCTAAGATATAGACGTTACGTGGGCACAGAGGATCCGGCTAAAGAAGATTAAATGATACGGTTTGATTGTGAAATTAGTGATTTCGTAGAATCCCCATAGATAATGTGATATCCCAAACAGCGTTGCTAACTCAGAGAATATTTTCGGGCTAGTTTGCTGCCAAAAAGCACTAGATGAAAAATACCCCCCAAATGACTAAATTGCCTGAACATAGCCCAAAGATGCTAGAAATAGTCAATAAATGTCGAAAAAAATGGCTGAAAAATGCCAAAACACCTGCGCTGATTTAGTGATTAACGCACTGACAAAGCAAGAACTGCACTAAATTTAGCACTGAAAAAAAAAAAAATTAGCTACTCTGAGAACGATTCCATAATCTCATGAAATACCTAGTTTTACCATCAATACAGTAATGGTTAACAAGCTTGTGATACTGACCATTACGACTCTTATGAGTCCGACCCTCACTACGTTCTTTACTACTGTGGCTTTGTGTCAAACTAAGCTAAGCTTAGTAAATATCAAGTATATTCACTGTCAGGCGTGCACCCAAACATACTTACAGGCAACTAAATTATATATATATATATATATATATATATATATATATATATATATATATATATATATATATATATGTGTGTGTGTGTGTGACTTAACAACTGACCTTCCTAATCAGCGGATCCAATTCGTATGGCCTCCCACCTACTTACCGAATAAATATAATCTTTTGCCCCAGGCATTGGTGGTGCGCGCCATTCTTTTGCAAAGTGGTGTGGGGTGACACAGGAATAGGGTAAGGGTGAAGGGGCGTGGTCAGTCGACAGTCTGGTAATCAAGTAGATGGGTAGATAGACTATAGGTAACGTAACAGTGAAGAAGGAAATGGTCTATGAATGATAGGTTGATCCTGAATGCGTTAAAGCATTTGACGAGGTCCAGCTGAAAGAAGGAAAAAAAGTGCATGGGACAATCTATTAGGAGACCACCGATCAAAAAATGTCACCAAAACGGTTAACAGAGGTTTCTTCAGTTTTTAAGTGGGTCTGGTAGGCTGGGTAGCTTACTGGCTTGCTGATTGGGTATCTATGTACGTGTCGCGCATACGAATCGAACAAAACTGATTGAGCCCCAAACTTTTACTCATTATATCTAGAAAAGAAACTTGTTTTTGTTGTTGTTTTTTTAGCCGAAAGACTTGAGTCAATCGATAGTTTCAACTGAAGAGAAAAGGATATATATATATATATATATATATATATATATATATATAGAGAGAGAGAGAGAGAGAGAGAGAGAGAGAGAGAGAGAAGATCAGGTTTTTCTCCAGCCAGTTTTTTTTTTTTTTTTTTGTAAAGAAAGAGATTAAATCAAATCATAGTTTAAATGACGTAACGCCATTTTTTAAATTTTGCTCTGTTTGTTATCACTATTGACGATGACATTTCTGTTTTTTGATTGTTGCTACCAACGACCTTTTTGAACGGCCACACGGTAGTCTTTAATAATGTCTAAATTATTTATTACTAGATGGCGTGCTTGACATTATTTTACAGTAGACAAACTGAAAAGCTCTTAAAACGCCTAAATGACGTGACTTTTCGACGTTCCCTTCAAAACATTGAAAAATTTCCTCTAAATATTTATCTAATAATTAATTAATTGATATTTATCACAAGCGTTGCCAACTCAAAAAGTTTTTTAAGCTAAATGGCCGGGAAAGAATGTCAAGAAAGGCTAAAACGCACTAGAAAACTGTTAGCCTTTTTATGAAAATTTTGATAGCCAAAATGTCAAGATTTATTCAGTTAAAGTGGCTAGGATATAGCTAAAGATTGGCTAAAATAGCGGTAAAAGTTGTATTTTTGCGCTGCCAAAGCAAGAAACGCTTTGAATTCAGTGCAAAAAGAAGCGAATCGGTAAAACTGTTGAAGAGGTTTATGTATTTGGTCATGTCTGTCCGTTTTCCCGTCTATCTGTCTGACTGTCTTCCCATCTATATGTCTGTCTGTCATCCTGCCTATTTGTCTGTCTGTCTGTCTTCCCTTCTGTCTGCCTTGCTGTCCGTCCGTCTTCCTGTCTGTCTGTCTGTCTGTCTCCCCGTCTGTCTGTCTGTCTGTCTATCTTCCTGTCTATCTGTCTTTCTATCTGTCTGTCTGTCTGTCCACAAGATCTCCATAATGTACTCATTGAATTTCAATGAAATTTTGCAGAAGCGTGGATGATGGGGTAAGAGAGAATTGGTTGAATTTGGCGTGGATCCAGGAATCTTTTTTTGCTTGAGGCATACTTTTTACATGCATTCATGTATACGCTCATATCTCTCTATACAATGTCTCTGAAAGTTCTCAATAAACTTCAATGAAATTTTATGGAAGGGTGGACGATCAGTTACGGAAGACGTGATTGAATTCTAAGGCGTATAAATACTCAATTATTTCTCCTGATAATGGCTTTGGCGGTGGTATGCGCTCTCTTGATGCTGTCTAATTATGATACGTTTTAACTGAAAGAACACTTCCTTGAGCTTATATTGTAAATAACGAGCTGATGTTTTTTTTTTACTTTGACAGCGAGCATTTGAGTAACTGTCATTTTCCCTTGATATATACAGATTACGTGGCAGAAGACTTCTGAATACTACTGCTACTGATACTACTACTAATAATAATAATGATATCCGTACCTCGTATAAATGAATCACCCGAATTAATTATATAAAGAAAGTATCAATTTTTAAATCTAAAACTAGATATTTTATCTAAAATCATATTTCAAGAAAATAGCAACTCTAGTTCGGGATATCATTGGTCTAAAATAACCATAGAGACCAAAAAAAAAGCACTCTTTTCTTCAAAACCTTTTAGATGGTTCCTAGTGGTGCATATTTTCAAGATTGTATCCCTAAAGATGTGACCAGGAGCCCCTGAAGACACACCCAGAGCCACAGACGCTCAAAGAAAGAAGAATGTGTAGCCCTTTTGGCTGGTTGGGGCCATGGTTATTCGATTTGGCACAGATAAATGTCTCTGACTCATCAGGGTAAGAAAAAAAACTTACCGTTTCGCAAGTTTGAGTAATGCTAGGATATGCCAGTCTTTCTGATGGAAACATCATCTTGAACGAACTATAAAACTTTCATCGTTTTTCTGGCATGGAAGACGTCAGAGCAAGGGAATGGAGAGTGATTTTGCACCAAATGACCTCGCAGTTGGCTTATTGCTTTCTTCTTCTTTTAATAAATAATTTTTTTTCTTTTTCTCTTTTTTTTTCTTTTTCTTTCTTTTTTTTCATCCAACAGCTAGGGCAGAGATAAGAACTTGCATGCAACATGCCGATGGGCATTCTTAGAGGAGACAGGGAAGTGAAGTTTGGGGTGGGAAGGAAGTGGTGAGGTATGTTGTGGGACAGGAAAGGAGTGACGCCTACCTATAGACTGCTATACATGCACACACACACACACACACATACACACAGACCTTCGTGCGTGCATACACGCATACACAAACATGCACATTTCTAAGAATGCACACAAATCCAACATACATTAATAGATGTTCTGTGCACACACGCATATCTATATATATATATATATATATATATATATATGTTTTAAATGTTTAGTGTTTAAAGCTGTAAAGCTTTCTAGACTATATATATATATATATATATATATATATATATATATATATATATATAAAGCTGTCAAAACTATATATATATATATATATATAGTCTCGAATGCTTTACAGCTTTAAGCACTAAACATTGGAAAAAACTTTTTCAACTTTTTTTTGTATATATATATATATATATATATATATATATATATATATATATATATATATATATATATATATACCTGGGGGTCATAGTGGAACAGAGATGCTGTTTTGGTGGGCAACTGGGGATCCCTTCAAGGTAAATTCACTTATAATTTTCATGAAGTGAATTCCGGTAGTTCTCACAGCAGTAAAGCATCATAGACAATATTTGTGAGTGTGTATATATATATATATATATATATGTGTGTGTGTGTGTGTGTGTATATATATATATATATATATATATATATATATATATATACGTATGTGTGTGTATGTGTGATGTGTGCAAAAACTTCAATCAAACCTCCCCCTCTCTCTCTCTCTCTCTCTCAAGCACACACACGTACATACCTAAACTAGATGAATAAAAAAAACACACTAAACGAAATGAAAAACAAGAGATATGTCTGAGAAGATTTTCATAGAAATCAAAGCGGCAAGTAATATGGATGGAAGTAAAAAGAGAAAGATATTAAAAAAAACAAGACAAAAGAAAAAAGACAATGACAGAAAAAAATCTATAAGAATGCCCCCCTTCCCTTCTTCACGCGCTCACACACAAAAAAAGACACAGAAACGAAGGAAAAATTGCAAAAGCCCCCTGCCCCCTTCGACGCTATGTCTCTAATGTCTTTGTGCAAATGACGTTGACGAAGGACAAACGCCATACTTTCATTTTTTACGGCCGCCATTAATATTCTTCTTGGCGCTTGGACATGAAAGGCAGTGACATTCAAATTTTTTTTTTCTGTTTTGTTTGTGTGTGTATGTGTGTGTGTGTGTGTGTGTGTGTGTGTGTGTGTGTGTGTGTGTGTGTGTGGTGGAAATGAACCTCATGGGTTACGAATTTAGCTCAAGATGTTGTGTGTGCGTGTTCCTGTGTACGCGTGTGTGAATGGATGTTATAGGTTTCGAGTTTGACTCAGGATGGTGTATACGTTCTTCTCTGTATCTGTGTGCTTCTGGATGTGTGTGTGTGTGTGTGTGCGTGCGTGCAGATATTAACATTATTTTACGAACTTGACAGAATATAGTATATGTGTGTTTTTTATTAATATATATGTGTATGTGTGTGCGTGTGTGTTTCTCTGTGTGTGAGTGTGTGCGTGCTGATATAAATGCGTTTATTGGTCGATCATTGGGTGTGCATCTAAGAAGGGTCTTAGGGTGTGCAGTAGATGAGAAGGGTCTTGGGGGCAGGGGGTGTCAATGGAACCCCAGGTTGTGGGAATACCAACAAGAAAAAAAAACCCTTCAAAATCACTTGAAAGCAGAAACGAAAGAAAGAGAGAATTGTCAGCGGAAGTGAAGAACTTTTGGAGAAAAATGTCGGTTGATTCCAAGAAATGGTTTTTTGAAGAAAAAAAAATGGCCGGCAGAATGCCGTGTGAAGAAAACAAGAAATAAAAGCTCGATGAACGATCAAAAGTCCTCTGCGCGGGTACGGGCGTGTTGAAGAGAGCGATTGAAAAAATGATTCACTCATTTCTTGTCGCTCGCAGATAGGCCAGTCAGAAGGTTATGGGGAAGGGGGTCTCTCACTTGCGTTGTTGAACGGTGTAAAGATCGGTATCCGAAGATGAGTAATGGGATCGACACGGGTGGCTATCTGCATGATACACCAGGCACTTGGTCGACATAGTTGGTCACCCATACAAGTACTGTCAAGGTTCGACGTTGCTTATTTGCGGTGATCGTACGAGTCGGCCTGTCAGAAGGCTCAGGCAGGAGAGAGGCCCTTTTAGTTGCATTATTGAACATTGTGTAGAGATCAATCGATTCCTTGGATGAATAACATGATCGTCACTGGAAGCTATCTGCATGATCCCAACTGCTTTTGGAACCTAGTCTACGCAATTGATCACCCATCCAAGTACTGACCAGGCTCGACGTTGCTTTGACCCATTGATCTTTCAAGACCCGATGTATCCAACGCAATTTAGGAGTAACATTGATAAAATGATGATAGAAATCTGCACTTGATAATGTTAGATTTATCTGTCTGATGGAGAAAGTATGAGGTGAGAAAAGTTTAAAATCTCAGAGGGGTGGAAGCGTTGAAAATGGATAAGAAACACTACTGTAAATAGACGAGTCCAAGTTTAACTTGGTACGAAACGACGGCTGCGCTGAGATTAAGAAACTTCCGAATAGACCTTCATGTCCAGACTGTGACCAGTGTTTAGTCGGCGTTTTTCGCACTGAATTTAGCGCGTTTTTGTTTTGGCAGTGCGAAAATCCAATATTCAGTACAATATTTAAAACTATTTCTTATTAATTTTAGCCAAGTTTCAGCAAAATCCTAGCCATTTGAAGCAAATATAGCCATTTTTAAGATGTCCATAAAATAGCTAACTATTTTCAGCGCCTTTTTGACTTTTTTCGAGGTTGATTAAGTACAAAAGACTTTTTTGAGTTGGCAAAACCGACGGTAACTTGGACTTTAAGGAGGTGGCGTTTCCGTTATGGGGAGGAGTGGCTTCGGTTATGACGGGAAAATGGATCTCTAAACGGAGCACTTAATCAACGTATCGTCCTAAATCCTATTATACCACACATGAATTCACAACCGGAGTGCAATCTCATCCTGATACAGGATTACGCTCCAATACACAAGGCCTGGGTTGCTCCAAAAGTTTTGCAGTCTCATGGGGTACCCGTTATAGACTAACCAGCAGATTTTCCTCATTTGAATGTTATTGACCGTGCATGGGATATGAACTGACGAGCACTCAATAACCCCTATTCACACGTCTAAACTATCCTGGAGTTTCGTTGAGCATTATAGAGAAGTTGGGCTGGATTCCTTTGGCCGACCGACAAAGTTTGGTGAAAGGTTACCGTCATCAGTGCTAAGCGGTGGCGTATGGGTCTTTGTATCTTGGGCGTGCTGTATGCTACGATGTATAAAAACGGAAAAATATTTCAGTGTCCGTAAAAAGCAACGTAAATGCCTTTTTGGTACAATGTAATGAAGGTAGTCCCGATCATGAATTGTAAAGTTTCACGCCCCCGTACATTCGATATTACTAACGGCGAACAAATAAAAAGAAATAAGAGAATTAATGAAAGAAAAACAAAATTTGGATTGGATACTATTGTCCACCAATAACTGTATTTAATCCAAATTTTGTTTTCCATTTATTCTCTTATGTCAATGTCATTTTGTCAACGATCAAAAGTGCATTTCCTACATGGTATCTAAAACGCTTTAAGTATTCATTGCTTATAACAGAAACTCAAATATTTTTACATTTTTGTGCTTCCGTAGGAGACAGCATATCCCAGATACAAAGCACCATACACCACTGGTGCTTAACAAATGTCACAAACGGAGGCGGACACACTCATTGATTTTTATTCTTATTTATACGACTTGCTCAGTGAATATTGACAACTGTCTGATTAAAGACGCCATTAAACCAGTGTTTCTTGAACTATTTCAGTGTCAGTCTTTATTACAAAATCTCATTCACTCATGTGTAAATTTCCCTAATGGTTTTTTTTTTTAATCATTTTCATCTTCTTCTCCTTTGTGAATAATTTCAATTCATTTTGTATCATGAGCAAAAAGAGTAAATTAACCATTGAGTTCTGACTTTTCACGACCATGACAATGACCTCACCAAAACCCAGTGACGTCATGACGGCAAGAATAAAAAGTGCGGACGCAAAAACTGGATAGGATATCACTCTCTGAACTAAGGTCGACTTATTTTATTATTATAGAAACTACTAATAAAGAAGTTGAAACGGGACACATAGTTTTGGAATAATATTGTATCGAGAAATGAATTTTATTTTGTTTACCTTTTAGATTTTAATGAAGCAAGATATCTTAGCGTAGCCAAGCTTGTTTTATCCATGTTTTTAGCATATGAAAGCAGAGTCACTGCAAATGCGGGGTTGCCAAATTAGCCATTTTTTTTGCTAGATGTGTCGGGTATTCTTCCATATAGCTGATAAATCTTTAAAAAAAACATTAACATTGAAATATGTCAAGAAAACCTCAGGGTGACAGAAAATTAACTCAAAAATGGTATTTCTTAAAGTATGTCATTGAAAATACATACCTTTTTTTAGAGCCCAAGGCAATACAAGTAACTTATTCATTGATCACAGCTTTTTCCTATTTTTTAATTGATCAACCCCAATACAATGTACAGATATTCCAAAAACGATAAAAACCAGCTTGGCAGCACTAGGGTAAAACTCCTTTGCTTCATGAAAATCTTGAAAGTAAACAAAACAGAATTCATTTCTCCATACAATATCATTCCAGAACTATGCGTACCATTTTAAACTCCTTTACCAGTAGTTCCTGTAAATGGAGTTTCCAAACTTGGGCAAAACAAGTCGATCTGAGTAGGGCTTTAGGAATGAGCGTGAATTCGTCATCAGTTTTCATTTACGTCAGTGTGTCTCTGTTATTCGTGCATGACGTCGCTGTTTTCTTTGGTCTGACTGTTGTCATTCGCCATGGATGTTACGGATGAAAATAAAGTCAAAACTCAATAGTAAGAGTTTGGCAAAAATTACTTTGATTACGCTTTTCTTCGCCCCTCTCTTCTATCCAAACATTTTTTGGGTTATGTGTGTAACATTTGAAAGTTGTGTCTAGTCTACACACTCAGATATGAATAAAAACTTCTAGCGTTACGAAGCAATAGTCACTGGTATAAGTAGATATTACTTTGAGATTAATCTTTACTGGGAGATCTGATTAGGACCAAATCCACTAACAACGTCCAGCAAGAATAATTTGCTGATCATTGCTAAACAATGTATATCCTGACTTGTTTGTTTTTGTTTTGTTTTTGTTTAGTTCATTTTTTTCATGTGATCTATTCGTTAATTTCGCTCGAAAATTCACAAATATATTTGGATTGAGTTGGGGGTGGCAAGAAAGAAACTCGGTTCATTTATAAAGAATAGAACAGAGATCGAAATGGTCAGCAGGAAGTATTTTTTTATCGAAATTTTACACCTACTGTGAAAGTCCAATGATCGAACCAAGAAAATCGACCCGTTCAATATTATTATAATGCATGGGGAATGGTGTTTAAGATTTTTATCATGGTAGACTATATGAAATGAAAGGAAAGGTGATGGTAAGTAAATAGAAAATGCTAAAACACCCACTATATATATATATATATATATATATATATATATATATATATATATATATATATATATATATATTATGGTCGCATTTCACCTTGAAATTCCACTACCTAGGCTGGAGGATTACTCTGAACACAGTCACCACCATCTACGATCCTACAATTGACGAGAACTCTTTCGGAGTATCTTCATATATATATATATATATATATATATATATATATATATATATATATATATATATATATATATACGTATCTTTGAGGTGGAATAATTCCAACAGTATAGAAGTTATGCAACCGACAATTAACACCAGCGGAATATGATGCCGTTGCATGAGAATGGTAAACATCGTAAGTTTGAAAAATATCATATAAAACTGATCTGATGACGTTGCTAGTGAACGAAATGCATGATTGGAAATGAATACATAAAAATAGTTTTTCCAATTTATCAAATCATGTACACACACACACTCACACACTGAGTTCTATTTTTTCTTGTCCGGTTTTGTTTAGTTCAATTGTTTCGAAAATGGTTCTAAAAAATGATTTTCTCATATTACAGCAAAAGTTATGTTTTATGTTCTGTTCCTATGAATCACTGTAGCTCAACAAATGGCCCGCTCGACCAACCAGCTATATGAGCTAAAGATTTTTCTCTCTTCGAGTGCATTTGTTTCGGTGAGGGGCGTGTCTGCCGGCGCTGCCGATCACATTTCGGGGGCCACAGCACCACGTGACACCATCTGGAAACTTTATTTTTTATTATTATTATTATTATTATTATTATTATTATTATTATTGTTGTTGTTGTTGTTGTTGTTATTTCTTTTAAATGCTTTTTTTTCTGGTCTCTACAGTCATTTTGGACCAATAATGCCCAAATCATGTGCTGGTATTTTTTTTAAATAACTCTAGAAATAAGATCTATTTCATTTGAATAGTTTTAGATAAAATATTTTCTCTTTAGATAATTGGTTCTGGTCCGCGCGTGGGCTACTGTGATTCATTTATGCAAGTAACGTACATCTATTTTTGTATTTACTTATCTCTCCACGTGCTTGTCTGTCTGTTCGTATCTAGCTATCCGTCTATGACAAGATGGCCCTGTTTCGCCCCCGTGTACGGCACCCCGACTTGGCCACTTATAACTTATCAATTCATTCATCATCTCTGCCACGTCTCCATCCACCTTACAAGTCAATCTTACTCATCCTGGCTCGATGCGTTGTACAATGAACATTCATTGATGACAAATATCATTCTACTAATTAGTGTAACACTTTTCTTCTCTCTTTCTCTCCTTCTTTTCCGGTCACTAACCAGAGACAATATTCTTCCATTTCATTTGCCGACCAATTCGAGGGTCGGTTTTGTTTTTGTTTTTTGTTTCTTGGTTTTTTTTCTTAATGTCTGCAAACAAAAAGAAAAAACAAAACAACACAGTAACAACTGAAAATGTAAATAACTTTTTCTGGCGATCGTCTACTTCCCCCCTTCCCCTTTCCCCTTCCCCCTTCTCCTCGCTTCCACGTCTGCCTTCATCGCTGATTTGACCCTAAGTACACTTCCGGCTGTGATAACAAAAATGGCTTCCAGCATTGACTAATAGTTCGGCCGTCGGCGCATGCGTGCCACTTGTGTTGTTTGTAGAAGGAAAGCTTGCATTTGCCGGACGGGTTGGGATCAGAGGTTGGGATGATGTAGTCGTCTCATAAAATAGCAGGATTTCGAGAGTTTACCAGGGTTCACTCAGTGGAAGGAAAACATATCTCGAGGCAGATGACACTTGAGCAGAATGAAATCAATAGTTGGTTGGGGAGATGTTCATGAGCTGCAATTGGGGAGAAAGGGGGAGACAGGAGCAAATAAAGAAAAAAAAAGAGTAAGGAATAGAAAAAAAGAGAAAGGAAGTAACAGAGAAATAAACAAACAAAAAAAGAAAGAGAAAGAGAGGAAGGAAAGAAGGAAGGAAGGAAGGAAGGGAGAAGGGAAATTACAAAAATAGAAGCGGAAAAAAGGTAAAAGACAATACTGCATCAAGAAGAGAAAAATAGAGACAAATTGATTTAGGGAAATTGAGATAAATACGATCCCTTTAATACTGGAACTCCTTATCAGAAAAAAAAACCAGCAAACACTATTTCTATCAACATGCTAAAAAAACAACGTACCAAATAAACTAACTTACCACACAAATATAAAAATTTCATAAGTACGCACACCTTTAATGCCAACCCTTATTACATCTGTTCGATGTACTTTCAGTTCGTGCTCTTTATCATAACTTTATAAGAGCCAAAAGATGGAGTCGGTTATAGTAGCAGTATAATGAGCAGAGGTGGCTTAGCAATTAGGCTGAGTAACCTTAAGCCTGGAGACCCCGAAAGTTGAGAGGCGCCAGAGCAAGAAAAATGGTTCGATTTAGTGTAGACGTGAGTGTTTTGAATAGGTCGAAAGTATTGCAGATATACTACACATTATAGTTCATAATACCCAGTACAACGATACAAGTTATGTAACGTGACTCAACGTCATTCAATTCTATTCTACGGAGCAGTCTCTAATACTTTTAGTCGCCAAAGGCTATAATGAAGGGAAGTTTGTAAAGAACTATTGTCGGTGTTGAATGGCAACCAGTTGTTCTCAGTCAACGTATACTGTAACAATAAACTACTGGTTACTTGAACCGTTATTCCAGTTTCCTCACTATGTGTCACTCACAACGACTTTCACTTAACGGCATCACCGAACTGCTGAATATTTATAAACCTTGGAAGGGGGAAGCAGGAAGTAACATCACAGTAGCAGTGAGAGCTATATTGATTCGGATATCCCACAAGAAGGCTGGAGGGTACAGCTACCGAAACGTCATCATAAAAAAACAACAAAAGCTGAAGAGAATGGTCTGCATGAATGAATGTATTGCTAAAAGCACTCAATTAGCACACACTTCTTCCATCGACATGGTTTCTTATATTGTCGTTTACATTTGAAAACAGAGCGTTAATGCTGTTTCGTTGACGTGAAATGAAGAGTAGAAGAGATGCAACTCCCAAAGGCTGCAAGAGGTGCATTCCGATAGCGACCCCACTGCTACTATTGGACCAACAAAGAAGGATTCGAGTGCTGATTTTCAAGGCAGACACTTCCCACTTGGAAGACTGGCGTAACAAGGTCTCTTCACAGGTCTCTCATTTGGCATTGTGTCATACCGAGATAAATTTTAGTATCTAAATACCAGGATCTTCGAAAAAAGGGAAAAATATAGAGGATGACAAACTAACTGACTAAAGAGGATAGACAGTGACTATCTTCCAGTAAATAATGACCGCTTGCATCTATTTTCAGTGTCAACGACCAGAACACAGACAATAATGCAGACAAGGATATGACTACGCCTGTCTTTAGAGCAGTGGCCCATCACCCTCGTCCCGTCAGTCTGCCGCCCCAGAGTCGCTCACCGACATTAAACAGAGTCATTGCCAAAGCAGGGTTGCCAAATTAGCCATTTTTTAAGCTAGATCTGGTGGATGTTCTTCCAATTTAGCCGATAGATCTAAATAAGTTTAATCAGAGCGAATGTTCGATGCTTCCTACTAATTTTTTTTATCAACTAATAACAATGGCAATTTCAGATTTCCGGTAAAGACTAAAATGTGGAAAGTTCAAAATGATGGATAGAGAGAGAAGAAGGAAATGAGAAAGAAAGAAAGAGTGAGAGAGGGAGCGAAAGAAAAAGGCAAGGAGATGGATTACAACGTCATCTATCGACGGAAAAAAAAGAAGATACAAAGAAAGAAGGGAAAAGAGGGGAAGAAAGAAAGAAAAAGAGAGAGAAAGAGAAAAAAGTCAGACTTCTTCAGTGATCACTGTCTGACAAAACGCGAGAGAAGTAGCTTATTCATTGATCACCCGTTTCTCAATTTTTTAATTGATCACTCACAACAGGGTCGTCTGGCAAAGGACGTTGGTCATGTAACGATTTCTATTGAGTGACTAACCAAACCTGTATATATAACATTCAAAAAATATATATATAATTCATATCTATGCCTCGCATGAATGAATCGCCGTAGCCCGTGCGTGTATCAGGACTTATCATCTAAAATATTATTTAAAATGATCTAAACGAAAAAAAAGATCTTTATCTAAGATGATCTTTTAAAAAATACCAGCACAAGATTCGGGCATTGTTAGTCCAAAATGATCAAGGAGACCCAAAATAGCCCCTTTCGGGTGGGGGGTATGGAGAAACTTTTTTTCTAGATGGGACCTAGTGGTCTACTTGTGCATACTTTCAAGGTTGTAGCCCCCCCAAAATGTGACCGGAGGTGCCTGGAAACACACACGCACATAGACATACATATATAGACACAGACACTATATTTCTGATTTAGCCGATTTTAGCTTTTTTTAAAAGCGGTTTCAGCTATAAATAACCAATCATACTTGGCAATATAGCGGCTAACCGGCCTGGTCCCGTCAGCCAGCCGCCGAAAAGTCGCTCACCGATATTAAACAGAAACATTGCCAACGAAGCGAAGATGGCGCCTTTGATGACTACTGCTGCGTCCACAACCGACAAGTAAGCTAATGGGACAATAACTGAGCTGGCAACGTAGCGTGGTGTAAGGGAGGGGTCACGAATAGGCTAGCGACGATGCAGGGGTGACGGGGAGTGGAAAATAGATTCTTTGTTTGTTGATAGTCGATGTAAATAGGAGGTGCGAGTTGCCGAACGGTGCACAGAGAACGGGATCGGTTAGCCAGAGTTCGAGTTCTGGCTGTGAAAGTTGGTGTTAACTTCGTACTCACCCCCCCCCCCCCAGGAAAGGCATGTATCCATGTCCCCACTCCAATGCTCCTAGGGAAGGAATGCATCAATTTATTCACACTAATGTCCTTAGGAAAGACCTGTACCCATCTCTTCCCACTAAAGCCCCTAGGAAAGGCATGCATCTATCACCTCGAGCAAATGCCGTCGGTAAAGGTATGTATCCACCCTTTCCCCTTCCAATACCTCATGGGCAAGCGTGGCAGAGCAAGGCCCGTCAACCAATTTCATACACTTACCTGGAAGGAATTGCCCAACAGCAAACCTTAAAGGCTGATAAAAAACTAAATCTAAATATTATATACCTGTTACAGGGGATTCTTCTTTCGGGTAGTACCTCCCAATTGGATTCAAATGGTTAGGGTCGGGGCATGCTCATAGAGAAAGTTGATGCAGTTTTGGTACATACT
>OY735231.1:23750894-23898394 GCA_963457665.1 Thysanoteuthis rhombus | reverse complement strand
AAATATAATTCTCTGATCATTCCGCCCGAAACAAATGATTGTGTATAATTCTTCCGCTTGGCAAAACAATAATGGAGTCCCCCGGGGCCAAATGCGACTGTTTCTTCTTTCTTCCAACCCCGACGCCTTTGCCAATTCACTTATCCAATCGGACACACGACCAATCAATAACCATCTCCCTTCCTCTCCATTTCTCAATCCCTCTCCCCTCCCCCTCTTAGTCTTTTTAATAACACTGCTGTTTTTTCCTCCTTCTTTCTTTCTTTCTTCCTTTGTAGATTATCCTTTTTTAGTTCTACACAGAGAGAAAAAAGCATCGACCCCGCCCCACCGTATTCTAAAGCCCAGATTCACTTTTACGACCACCGAATCCATAACCATAACGAATAAAGGTCTACTCAGCTCTTTGTAAGCTCGACTTACGACATCTCGCTTTTACGAAAGACCTACATTAGTACAAATTTTCGTTAACTGGAAAAAAAGAAAGAATTTTTGCTTTTACGAGAAAAAAAAGTCAAAAAGCTAAAACATCTTTCAGTGTTTCTTTCACAGCAAGCTGTTACAGAGGCAGTGCACATCCTTAGCTGAGTGAGGGTGGCACCACTAAATATGACTTGAATTTTGATTGTTTATTGTGATATTTTTGTTTCATAAATGTGTAATTCATAATTTTTGATGGCGACCATTTTGGAAAAGGGCTGAAAAGGGTGTGAAAGCTTGATGTTCGGACCAACATTTTTCTATACACTCTTACCTTCAAATTGGTACTAAAAATGAAACTTTTGTATCAATTTGATATGAATGAGTGTCTGGGCCCCTCACCAGTGGACTTGAGCAAGGTTTGCTGGGGGCGATTCGAATATATTTGGGAGCAATTTGGAATTTGTTTGATAAGAGCTAAAAATGTTTCGTGGCTGAAAACTGATTTGTGTTAAGGTTTAACTGATCAATTTGCAATTACACAATACTATTATTCACTGATTTCACAGTACTATAAGTTACTAATTATACAATACTACTGATTAGTATATACTCCATAGTAACTAATGCTCAACTCATTAACTTTGTGAGGTATAAAAGCAATTAGGTAATTGTGTTGATACTAAACATCAACCAATAAAGAAACAAGTCTGGTTAGTCACTCCATAGAAACCGTCAAGCAAACAATCTTTTTTGCTGTGTTGAGGATGATCAATTTTTTTTTAGATTGGAAAAATGGATATCTTACTTCTCTCACTCACCCTTTGAGGGACAGTGATCGCTAAAAAATCTTAATTCAAAAATAAAAACCAGACAGACACAAAAAAGGGATCATTTCAGCAAAAACCTTTATTGCAAATTGAATCCCCCGCCTAAAAACCTACTTGGGGGGTAGAAAAATTAGGTGTGAATATCTGAATGGACGTCCAGTGGGGGTGAAAATAGAGCATTTACCCTCTCCTCTCCGACCTAAACCAGGCCCTCTCATTGAGGGCACAGGGGTGGAAAATTTGATCAGGAGGGTACTAAGAACAATGATAGCCTAGGAATAGTCACAGCTTCGACACTCCTTAGTCCTTTAGCTGATAACCATCCGGGTACATCTTTATTACTCCTCTCTTCTCCTCCAAAACCTGCGCTGGAATCCATTTTTCCCCTCCCTGGAAAGAAGTGGCAGTAGACACTCATGCCCAGAGCGTTATTTTACAGACCCCTCCCTCCACAGGGGTCTGCAGACCCCTGTTTCAAATCTACTAGACTCGACAATTACCTACCGACGCATCAATTTGCGTGGGGTCCCATGTTCTCAAAACAAAAATCCATTCCGGTGGTAGAATGTATACATTACACCTGTTGTTGTTATTGCTTGGAAAATCAAATTTTGATTCGTTCCGAGTAAAAAACAGTTTTTTCAATACCTTTGAGAAACATTGGTTGTATCTTACTAGTAACTCTTCCATACATTCCATAAGAGTTACCTAGAGACTGACTATCTATTTTCCCTGTTTTTCTTTCGTTTTTATTTATATATTTATTCCCCCCACCCACTTCTTTTTTTAATTGTTCGTGGGTTTTCTCCCTTAATCCAATCTTCTTTGATCGGAGATTATGAAATGGCTGTTGTGTGGTTAGTTGAGCGAAAAGGTCATAGCAATACGGGAAAGGCTGAGTGTAACCAATATGGAAAGAATACCACGTGATCGAGTACTCGGAAAACGTCACAGCAGATTTGGGATAGACGGAATGAAGTTGGAAGCTAAATAATGAGTGTTGAATCGTTAGGTTGTTTGCTGGCTTCTTCGTTTGCTTCTTCATTTTATTTCTTTCTTTGCTCTTTAATTTTTTACTTCATTTCTGATCGATTATGAGATACTTTATCGGGTCTTTTGGGGTCTTTTTTTTACTACATCTGTTACAGAATTAGTTGCTCTTTGTCTTTTGTCTGTTTCGGTGCATTCTTTCTTTCTTTCTTCCTTGCTTTCTTTCTTTTTTCCTTCCTTTCTTTCTTTCATTCTTTCGTCGTTCCTTTCTTTCTTTCGTCGTTCCTTCCTTTTTTTCTTTCTTTCGTTCCTTCTTTTTTCCTTACTTTCTTTCTTTCTTCTTTCCTTTCTTTCTTTCGTTCTTTCGTCCTTCCTTACTTTCTTTCTTTTTTCCTTCCTTTCTTTCTTTCGTTCTTTCGTCCTTCCTTTCTTTCCTTCGCCCTTCCTTCCTTTCTTTCTTTCTTTCGTCCTTCCTTACTTTCTTTCGTCGTTCGTTCGTTCGTTCCTTTCTTTCTTTCGTTCTTTCGTCGTTCCCTCCTTCCTTCCTTTCTTTCTTCCGTTCTTTCGTTCTTCCTTACTTTCTTTCTTTTTTCCTTCCTTTCTTTCTTTCGTTCTTTCGTCCTTCCTTTCTTTCTTTCGCCCTTCCTTCCTTTCTTTCTTTCTTTCGTCCTTCCTTACTTTCTTTCGTCGTTCGTTCCTTCCTTTCTTTCTTTCTTTCTCCCCTCCTTTCTTTCTCCCCTCTTTTCTTTTTTCCTTTTTTTCTTCCTTTCTTTCTTTCTTTCTTTCTTTCTTTCTTCCTTCCCTTCCTTCCTTCCTTCCTTCCCTCCTTCCTTTTATTCTTCGTATCGCCGTAGCTCCACTAATCACCTGACCTACCAGCCTAGTGAGCTACAGAGTCCCCTTTTTTTGCTCGTCTATGTATCTCTGTCTGTGTGCTTCTGGCGCCCAAGGCCTCGGGGGGAGGGGGGCTACAAGCTTGAAAATTTCCATAAGTATACCACTAATCACTATCTAATTTTTTATTTTAAAAAAAATGCTCTAAGGCGTCTCTGTTGTCATTTTGGACCAACAATGCCCGAATCTCGTGCTGGTATTCTTTAGATAACTTTAGGTAGAAGATCTATTTTTTTAGATAATTTCAGATAACTTTTTAGATTATTACTTCTAATACACATGCAGGTTAGGGTGATTCATTTACACGAGGTATAGGTGTGTATGTGAGTGTCACATCGCTATCGAGCCAAAGGGCTGAGCATTTGAAAATTAATCACTACTTATTGTGCCAAGGAAAAAAGTTGTTTTTTTTTCAAACCACCCCCAAAGTAGATTTTTAGTGGGGTGGGGTTCAATTTGCAATATATTTTATGCTGAAATGAACCCTTTGTTTATGTTTAGCAGTCATGTTCACGTTTGTTCAGATTTTTTTTTAAGATATGACATTTTTAGTGATCAGTGCCCAAAATTTCCAATTTTTAATTGATTTCCTCTAACTCGGCAGGCTTGGATAATCATTTGCTTTCTGTATGTTCTTCTGTTGGTATATTCGTTACTGTAACGCAGCGAAAGGGGCACATCGCAGCGTAATTTTCGTTAGTGCAATGCATTCAAGATACTCCGACTTGGATCAAAGTTTCACTCCCCTGCACTTCTGCCAAGGATTATGTAGCAATATCTGAACTCCCAGTAAAAATGTTCCACACACGCACACGCAGTAGCACAAGGGTGCGAGCATACACGCCTGTACAGACACACACACATGCGTGCGTAAATGGATACGTGTTGCATTTTATATACGAGGATTTTTTTTTCTTTTAGAAATATTCAATTTTGGTCACGACTCTAAATAAACCTCGTGTCAGCCATGACAGTATTACTTCAAAACTGAGACAAAATTTAATATTGCTCTTCCTGTTGATTCAGTTTACATGATCCTCTCAACGGTGTAATCTGCCTCAAAGTTCCGATTCCTGCGTTGTTCCGGAATTTCAGTTCCGGTTTTATAAGCAAATGTCAAATGGAGAGAAATTCATTTTGTAATGGAGAACAATTGGGACAAAAAAAAATTCTTTTTCCAAAACTTCCTGCTTATTTAGGTTGCATGAGAGAACAGCTGGAGACAGGGGTTCAATATCATGAGACACAGGTTCAATACCAATCCCTTGGGGCGAGCTCATTACAAAATGTTGGTTTTGAAACTCAAGACACACTCAATTTCCAAAATCATCATCATCATCATCATCATCATCATCATCGTCATCATCAGTCTTTTAACATCCGTCGTTGGACATAGACCTTCCCGAGGATTCACTGGAATTCTTTATCATGGGCGTTGCGGAGCCAGTATTTCCTGAATCTATCCAGTTCATCTCTCCATCTTGCGTTCTGTTGGCCTCGGTTTCATATGTGATCTCTGCAGATCCATGTTGTGAGACGTGATGTCCATCGGTTGTCTGTCATTCTTGCAACGTGGCCTGCCCATTGCCATTTAAGTTTTTTTTTATAGTTTCTATGATGTCTCGGACTCCAGTTTTCTTCCTTATATTCTGTGCTGTCTTGTGATCTCTCCATGTGAGTTTGAGCATGATTCTCTCATATGCACGCTGCATGCTTCTTAGTTTGCAGGCCTGTCTCTTGGTTAGGTTCCATGTTTCAGCTCCATAAGTGACCACCGGGAATCAACGCTTTTCAAACCGTACGTTGGGTAAAACTCTGATTATCCCTTATTCTGACCGAAACTGACCGTTTCAAAGCTTTCACTCAAGCTAATGATAGCATGTATAGTGGCACCGCGAATACCAAAACCAAGTGTAGCGAATAAGCAGACACTCATTTTTTTCAGTCCGAAAGTATCAACCATTTGATATTAACTTAGAGTAACCAACTTGTGGGCAATAGTATTACAATCCCATTCAAAAGTGCTCCCCGCGGAACCTTACACGCTAACCAATTGAAAGAGCGTAAAAATGACAAAATGCCCTAAAAAGCGCACTGTTAGCCTATTACTTTTAATAGCTAAAATGGCTATATTTGCCTTATAAATTGCTAGGACATAGCTAAAAAAAATGTGTCAAAAACTGCTGAAAATAGCACTGATAATGTGCTAGAAATGAATTTTAGATTTTCACGCTGCCAAAACAAGAAAGGCGCTAGATTTTACACGAATGACACTAAAGTGGCAACACTGTCCCTTTCACTTTTCAAAAGTTTGCAAAGTCCTCTTTTGGGGTTGCTGTCAACTGTGTCGTCGTGTTCTCCTTAATCTCATCCGCCTTTAGGATAACTATTCATCTAAACTGATAAGTTCCTCCGACCACGAATGTGCTTAGTCAGATACAAACACGCATGTGCCTGTCTATAGGGTATGCATATACACGTGGAATAGATTGATATCATTAGGAGATTGAAAAATGGGGCCACATTGGGAAGTGTTTGTCTGATCGACCCGTTTCGATTGACATTCAATACCTAACCCTTTCCAAACCCTTCACTCACACGCATAAGTACACACACACACTCTATCTCTCCCCATCTTTCTTTCACACGCACACACACTCGCAAACATATACAATGACCCTCGCTCCTTCTAGACAACGGCAAAAGACAAGACAAAGAAAAATAACATATAAAACACAACTGTCACGATAAATAAAACAAGTAATTTTCGTTTAAAAATGTTAGTTAGATAAACACTGTGATGATGTTCAAACCATGGCCATCACAAGATTTCTCAGTATTGAGTAGACCAAACCAATATGATAATTGGTAATCTATATAAGAATTCTTTTGCCACTGGTTTTGTCAGAAAATTTAAAGGCCAATTGAATGAAATATCGTTATAGTAGGTGCACACACAGTAAAAATGATCGAGGATTCCCTTACTTGGAAACAAACTATTATTTTTTCATTGTATACAATGAATAAGACTTGAAATACGATCAAATACAGAAGAAAGAGAAAAATAACGATGATTAAGAGGAGGAAAAAATGATTCTATTACAATAATCATGTTTCACGTATACTGTTATCAACTGTATAATTAATGAGGTCATAAATTATCAGACTTTAATAAGAATCTATTAAGCAATAGGGATTTTTTTTGAGCTTCAAGAAAAACTATTGAAGTTGCAATTAAATAACTTACACCTGCTTCCGCGCGTTTTTAATCATCAGTAACATGACCTAAAGATGGTCGACGCCAACCCCCAAGGTCAGAAGAACGATATTGTAAAGAATTTAACCAAAAAAAAAAAAATGGCTTTGTGCTCTGATACCGTTGTTCGATCAACGTACTGGGTACAGACGAACGGCGAATAAAGATCGATATTGATTTTACTATTCAACCTTCCGCTGACATGAACAATCACAGACACTATCCGTTTGCTTTTCCCGCCTCTCCCTTCCCGCTGCCCGAACGCAGCCTCACCCACTCTGCACACAGGCCTTCTGGATTGCGCTGTGACGTGGGAACTTCCAGACTATCGATATTTACCCCCACACCCATCCCCTACCGAAAAAAGGTTGTTCAGTCGACGCCACCAGCAACTGACACTACATATCCTGTTACTACGAAGACTTCAGCGGTTGTAACATCGATTATTCTACCACTCGCCACTTCTGTTGCTGTACTGATGATACCGCAATAACTGTGACAATAATTATGTAACTAAAATAGTACCCGTCAAAAATGACAGGGTTATTTACGTACTAGTTACCGTATTCCACCGGGTATAATCCGCTACCATAGATAACCTGCTCTCCCGATTGGACTGATGCATTTTTCAAAATAGGTCGCTCATCTATAAGTATTTATCTAAAACAAAAATATGCATATAGCTCAATTTTCAAATTTCTATTTTTTGACATTTTCTGTGACTAAGCCCCAGGTGAGTGACACTCAAATGACAAGATTTTTTTTTCAAACAAAATCTCGACACACCGGGCTAAAAAAGTTGTCCGTCACTGGTGGAAGCAGTAGTAGTGGGTCAATTGTTCAATTTAGGCATCACGTAGGAATATTTGTTACAGTTCAAAACTGTGATTTTTTGGAAAGCTTAAGTAAAGTAGAGAAAGTGGGAAAAAAAATATTTTACTATCTTATTTTGTGTATTTCACAGGTCAGATTCGGTTGGCTATAGAAAGTCAAATTTCGACGATTTCTCACAAGTTGAGTCAAAGTTGTGATAAAAAGCAATTGAGAGTTAGGATAAAGAAAAAAAGAACTAGTAAAAAATCATTGATAGAATACTGATGTGTCAGGATGTTAGCCAGGAATTTGATTTCCTGCCGTTTTTTTTTTTTTTAGGGTCGGGAAGTTTCCCATGATATTACAATTGGCCTTTTACTACGAAGAAAGATTGAAACTCCTTTAATCCAACAATCCTGGGACCTAGCCATTGCTGGATCACAGGAAATGACGAAAAATAGAAATTTCACACTATTACGTAAAAAATGTTAGCAGTTTATCGATTTCTAACATCTTTATGTGGAATATAAAACGACACATTTTGGATATAATTCACATGATATTTATGAAAAGAATATATGATGCAGCCGTACTATTCTGAGGGTCTGTGCTTACAGCTGTACTGTCCTGATTCCCCTTTAAAGTAACGGTAGAACTCTGTAGCTAACTTGGCATCTACTAAATACAAAATGTTCACGTCCTGTGTCTTACAAACAGATCAGCCTTACTGTCAGAATACTCCCAGAGAAGGAGTGACAGACCCCTCCCCTCAGCTAGCTCGCATCTGTCAGTAAGATACTCCTGTTAAACCAACGCCCTAATGACCCTGTTCCTATTTACGCCACCTTGGTGGACCATAGAATCCTTTGTTTGAAAGGTGGAGTCGCTCTCCACCTTAAAATCCTATCGCTCAGGCTGGAGGGTTATTCCACATGCGTGCCTTACCTACTGCTGTAAATTAAAAACAACATCCAAATAAATCTTTGTTCGCAGAGCCAAGCTATGATATTATAATAAATTACGATTATTTGTGTTCGCTTATGCTTTTTTATTAACTGATTGAAAACAATTTATAAGATTCGGAAACAAATCAATAAATGCACGTCTAATTTTATGCTAAAATACACACTAAGAACTGTTGAATTTAGAATTTCAAGTTACTTGAAAGAGCTGTCCACTAAAACTGACGCCAAAACTGTCAACGTAAGTTTCTTTCAGTTTTCAAGTTGGTGTAGCTGGCTGGCTTGCAAAGCATGTATGTATCATGCATACAGACTGCACCAATTGAACTATAGGGCTGAAAATTTGAACATTTACTCCTTATTTGTTTTTTAAATCCCCCCCTCCAATAGGATTTTAGAGGTGGGTTCAACTTGTGATATAAGTAGACGTTAAACTGATTCCTTACTTTCTGTTGACGATTTTTTTTTTTTTTTAAATTCGAACTTTTTCTATTGATTACTGCTCGACCAAAGACAAGAGAAGTAATTTAATTGATCACCCTTTGTTCCAATTTTCTTATTGATCACCCGATGCTGCAACAGAACGTTGGTCACGCGACGGTTTTTATTGGATGACTAACAAGACCTGTTTTATAATTAATGATTTTTACATTCTATCTTGACGTTTTCAAAGAGACAATTTTTTTAATTGAACTTCGGTAATCTTCACCAAGTTCAAATAATTAGACACCGTCAATCAAACCAGTAAAAATCAACCAGTTTTTTTATTTTTTTTTTTTTCAATTGTTTGCTGTCTGTGTGTCCTTTGCACAGGCCGCCATCTTTTTTTTTTCAAATTATCCTCAAAATAGATTTTCAGTTTGTCTCGCCATCTTGTATTCTGTCGGTCGTGCATGTGATCTCTGGGGATCCATTTTGTGAGCCATGATGTCCATCGGTTGTCTGCCATTCTTGCAATGTGAGTTTATGCTAATATGATCCCTTAGTCTATTTGTCCGGCAGCATACACGCTTTATTTATTTATTTATCTATTTATTTATTTTTAAATTAGAACTCTTTTGGCGATCAGCGCCCAACAAAAGATGAGAGAGGTAATATTCATCGATCACTACTTTTCCTATTTTATTTTATTGGTTACTCCCAACATGGCATGCAGCCAAAAGAAGTTTGCCACGTGACAGTTTCTATCGAGCAACTTACCAGACCTTCTTTTTAAAACGAGGTGTCGTATAATCAGACGTCCACTTGTACCGTGAGATGTCGTGAAAGAAGTGGAGATGACGATCGATGGTTCGATGGGTCACCTTTGTGATGGCCAGGCCACGGGACTTGAGATAATCAGTGCAACACCTTTGATCCAACGCCTACGATGTTTTCCTCTTGTTTTTTTGTTTTGTTTTTTGTTTTTTGTTTTTTTTTGTTTTTTGTTTTTTGTTTTCTTCGTCTTTAACCGTTCTTCTTTCCCTCGTTTCAATTGAGCAGTTCCCTATTATTACTTCCGTCGAAGCTTCATTTGCTGACTGATTTTTTTTTTTTAAACCAAGATTGAAAAAAAAAAACAAGAACTCAACCTTCAACGGTATGTCCCCCATAAAAGTTGCAAATGGTGTTTCGGGCCATTTTTAGCTGTTTTTAGATACAAAAATGAGAACCTTGGATAGTAGTAGAGGTATGGAGAGGAAAAGGAAGAGCAAGTAGTTTTTCTTTGATTCATTTGATTCTCATACTTGTAAAATATTACCTTATGGAATATTCTGCAAATTTCATTTACCACAAAAATCATAAATGACCATTTGGGTGCATTTTTTCTATCATGACCTCATTGGCAGCTGGCAAAAAATACTTTTCCCTATCTAAATGACGCCACACCTTTAAATGACATCATACGTTTCAGTGTTTTGTGTTGTTCAACGTAAATTGGGACCGACAGACCGACCGTATAGCGTCTAATAGAGATGTGTGGGTATTTGGCTGGAGAAAAAGTTTTGTTCTTTCTTGCAATTTGCAGATTATTGTTGTTCAGTACAAATGCGCCGCCGGCCGAAAACAACTCAGATGTATCCGCATCTCACATTAATGAATAATCGTAGTCCACGTGTGGACTAGAACAATATCCAAGAAAGATCTTTTATTCTAAATTATCTAAAATTTACCAGCGCAAGATTCGGGCATTTTGGTGATTAAGAAAGACCGTAGAAACACCAAAATTGTTTTCAGATGGCCCCCTAGTGAGAAAACTCATACAAATCTCCGAGGTTGTAGCCCAACAAATGTGACCAAGAACGCACGCACTCAGACACTCAAAGCGAGAAGAATCTGTAGCCCGCTTGGCTGGTTGGTCGGGCAGAACATTCAAGGGGCTAAGGTGATTCGATTAGTTTGTGGAAGATATTTGTTTTATTTAATCCAGATAAAACTCTAATGCCATTTGAGGGTAGAGGAAAGGGTGAACGAGATTGCTTTTACGAAAACCTTTTTTTTATACAGCAATACTAACTTGGGTGCGGGGTTTGATATAGTATGGTTATGGTATTTCTGCACAAATTAATGTAACGAAGTTTAAGCTTAATGAAAAAAAATTCATTGAATTATTAGACCTATTTACATATATTTATGTGAAGCAGACCAGTAGATATTTTTTGATCAAACTAGAATTGATGCGAGCTATTTCATAATTATGTGTCTAAGAGTATACTTGAAATTGTGCGTGTTGTGTCTGTTGTTTATATGAGTAAGTGCTTTATCTGCGCTCTGTTATAAGTATGAATGTGTAAGTGTGTTTGTGATCTCTATATATATTTGTATGTATGCTATATATGTGTGTGTTGTGTATATTTTTGTGCATGTTCTATCTATGTTAGAAATATGTATGTGTGTGTGCACATGTGTGAGTATGTGGGTTGTGTGTATGCTATATATATATTTTATATTATATTATATTATATTATAATCATATCATAAAGTGTTCTAGAATATATATATATATATATATATATATATATATATATATATATATATATATATATATATATATATATATATATATCATAAACTCTGTCCTATTATACTGAAACTATTTGAAACGATTTCCAATTATCACGTCGACAACGTAAATGGAATAAACAATTAAAGGAAATGGGGCTGCTGCAGGAATCGGGCCTGCGACCGATAGGGCAGCCGCTTCAACGGAGCATTGCTCACACCTTTGAGGTAAATAGCCACTGGTAACGTATTTATATATATATATATATATATATATATAGATAGATAGATAGATAGATAGATAGATAGATAGATAGATAGATAGATAGAGAGAGAGAGAGAGAGAGAGATGGGGAGGTGCAAAGTTTTCAGATTTATATCGGAATTGACTTTTCAAAATGTATCGGATACTTCTTGCACTCACTATATTCCTCCTTCAATTTGCTCTAGAATTTTCGAGAGAGCAACAACCGAACATCGTGCCTGTCAGACAAGTGCGTTTAGCACAAAACTTCAACTGCGTACGACAAGAATAAAGAAGAATGAGGGAAGGGGAAAAGAAAAGAAAAAGACAAGAAAAAGAAAAAGAAAAAAGAAAAGAAATTGTTTGATCTCCAACTGCGAGGTGTTAGCAATCTGATCATCTGATCTGGTTTCGCAAAACATGAAAGCCGAGCGTAAGCTTTGATGAGATTCTTTTTCTTTTTTTTTTTTTCTTTTTCTTTTTTTTTTTAAACGAAATGTAACAAGGAGAAAGAAGAAGAAGAAGAAGAAGGAGAAGAAAGAAAAACGAAGAAAAATTATAAATAACAATCAAACGTTCGTCTCGTCAATCGACTGAAGACGGCCGAGGTACCGATCGATAAAGACCAGACGGATGTTTTCCGCTAAGAGGGCGAAGCGCCTTGTTGTCTGCCGATGACGTAAAAGAGAATACATGAAGTTCACACTCGGTGTATTAGAAACCGTCAACCAAAACTGTCACCAGGACTTTCAACATAGGTTACGTCAGTTTTTGAATAGGTTTGGCTGGCTCTCCGAGGAGACCGGTCAAGAAGCATCAAGATGACAGTGCAATACGGACTGTTGCATGGACAGGACTGTAGTACGGATACTTTAACCGAATTTGTACTTATTGAGTTATTTAATTATCGAACACTCTCTTTTAACCCAATTTTCGTAAGTCACAACAATGACAGATGACGATGTCAATGACTTCACCAAAAAAAAGAAAGAGTGACGCCATGTAGGACGTACGAAAAAACGAGCAACGAATTAATTCCCATTTCTAAAGGAGTTGAAATTGAACACATAGTTTTAGATTAATATTGAGGAATGAACTCTGTTTTATTTACCTTTCAGATTTTAATGAAACAAGAGTTTAGCCCCAGTGCAGACAAGCTTGTTTAGTATTTTTTGCAAATTAAAATAGATAAACATTTTATTGCGATTTTATTTAATTACTCAGTCAGTATAAATTCAATAAGAATATTCCTACTACAGTGTTGTCCTTTTGACCGAGGACTTTTGACCAATTGTGATTGTAACTTGCAGTGGTCGGCACTACACTGTTGTCCTATTGACTGATCCCTTTTGTCTTAATGCCTTTTGTCCTATATGCAGCTGGCTTTATATTTATGTATCGGGCGTATAGGCCACGACAATGGGGCAAGGGGCTTAAAATTTAGACGATATCATTTTTGTATTCCCTGCCCCTAAATGGGTTTTAGTCGGGGTTTAATTTGAAATGTTTGTAAATACTTAATTGGTCCCTTAATTTCCGCCCGGTGGCATTCACGCTCGATTTTCTTCGTTTTCTTTTTAGATTCAGATTTCTCTCTAGTGATCACAACCCAACAGAAGACGAAAAAAGTAACTTATCCATTAACCACCATTTTTCCAATTTTTTAATTGATCACCTCTAGCACAGCATGCTGCCAAAAGACATTGGTCACATGACAGTTTCTATTAAGGGACTAACCAGACCTGTGGATTTTTTTTTAATCCCAAGAAATTTGTATTAAAACATTTTGAGTGAAAAATAACTCGAATTTAAAAAAGTACCAAAAATCAAGTATGTGTTGAATTAAATACAGATTCTCGGTACTCATTAAGTAAAGGGCGAAAATTGTTTTAAATAAGTTTCCATTCCAAATTTCAGTGATTTCTTTTTTATTTTACTAAATCTTCTTTAAATTAGTTTGATAGTTTATTTTAGCTATAACTGTTTTGGGGTTTTACACATTTTAAAGATAAATTCCTGTAGAAACAAAAAGACAAGACATGATGTTTGCAATTGTTGTACTGAACGAAAAAAGGGGGTTGTCAGACTTGGATAGATGGAGAGATAACCTGGGCTTCAACTCACTGACTAACCCAACATAGGCATTAGAATAGCGTTGAATTTGGGGGAAAAAGAGTAGAAAGAGGCTTCTTGGTAATTTTCTTGATATCAGTTGAAGTTGGCGTAACGGTTATCAACTCAGAGAATGTAACTGGCCAACCAAGTTAACTCCAAATGGGGGAGTTGGCGTTCACCTCGCACATACGCCTGTGTCCACATCTACTCAGCAGAACAGACTGGGCTCTTCAGCCTTGGTTGGAAAAGAGTCTAGGAGACAGACAACTCTAATTCTAAAATTTAGTCTTCCCAACTCCACATCCAGCATCGTTTAAGGGCTGGCAACGATCAGAGTAGAAAACGTGTTCCCAGAATGTACGGGCAACGGGTCTCTTCAACGAACCTATCTAACTGGAAGTAGATCATGATAAATTATAGAAGTAATAATAAAGGAGAATAAAAATGGACCTGCGGGCGTACAGACAAAGGAAACCACGTTACTGCCATCTCCACCCCACCTCGAGTACAAATAGAAAATCACTTCTTAAAATAAAGTTTTTCGCAAATAAATTTAATTTAAATAAATCTAACTAATTATTAGAAACTGGCAGCCAAAACTGTCACCTAAACGGTCAACACGTTTCTGTCTGTTTTTAAGCTAGTCTGAAAATTTGAATATTCACCTCTTATTATGCCAGGAAAAATTTAATAAGTTTTCAATAAGTGGGGGATCAAATTGCAATTTGGTTTATGCTAAATTGATCTCTTAGTTAGTGTCCGCATGTTTCGTGAAAATTGAGACTTTTCCAGCGATCACTGCCAAAGAGAAAGGCAAGAGCAGGAAGTTAGTCATTGATCACCCCTTTTCCAGTTTTTTGAATGAGAAAAAGACATTGGTCGCATGACTATGTCTCTTGTGTGACCAACCAGACCTGTCAATTAGAATTTTTTCTTCAGGGCAATCGGCCTGAAAAAGAAGTTGCGATAAAGAGCAAATGAAATTAAGATGAAGATAAAAAGTAGTCATAGAAATTCAAAATGATAATGATATATAGCTCTCTATAATCATCATCATCACCATCATCAGTTTTTTATCATCCGACGTTGAACATAGACCTTCCCAGGATCCACCACAATTCTCTATCATAGGAGTCACGGAGCCAGTATTTTCTGAATTTGTCCAGTTCATCTCCCCATCTTGTATTCTGTCAGCCTTGGTTTCGTATGTGATCTCTGGGGATCCATGTTGTGAGTCGTGATGTGTATCGGTTGTCTTTAATTCTTGCAACATGGCCTGCCCATTGCCATTTGAGTTTTTTAATAGTTTCTATGATGTCTCGGACTCCAGTTTTCTTCCTTATATACTGTGCTGTCTTGTGATCTTACTGTATGAGGTTGAGCATGATTCTCTCGTGTGCATGCACGCTTCTCAGTTGGTTGGTCTTTCTTTTGGTGAGGTCCCATGTTTCAGCTCTATAAGTGACTATCGGAATGGATGTATTGGTTGTATACTGTTCTCTTTGGGATTATTGGGATCGCCTCACCATCTCAGTCATTAAGTGAACAACCGTAGCATCAACATTTGAAGTCCTGGAAAATGATTTCATCGAAGAATGAAACACATCAACACACGCACACACACAAACACACACACACATATATATATATATATATATATATATATATATATATATATATATATACATTAAAAAAAAGGATCAAACTATTCGCCACTTTTGGTGGCTGAGGTTGTTCAATACTTCATCGAATAAAATGATTTGAAAACAGAGAAATTTAAATAAATTTAACGAACAACTTCAAAAGAGTTTTTATTTCCATATCTGAAAAGCGACATTACTTTCCAAACCACCTGATATACGCTTAATTGAACATACAGCCACATTTAATGGGCGACCTCCAAAGTGACTTAGCAATGGTTCTCAGCGCCTAGGGGTAAAGATTGCACCCGGGGGCAATTGTGCAAAATCTTGAAGGTGGGCATAGACCAGAGGAAACTTGGTGCCCATTCGCATCTGCGCCCGAGATGGACTGTCCCCCGGCTCACCCTGCCAGTTTGGCTACGCCTCTGAACCTCCAACATCGAGAACGATATTTGCTTTGTAAACACTTTGACCTTTGTAATGAAAAATACAGGAAGAAGGTCAGATGTGACATTAGAGCGACAATGATTGCCATGTTGTCACCCTCGCAATCGGTAGACGTAGAAAAGTAAGTTAATGATGTAATCCAAACCGAAGAGGCTTTTTTGCAGATGGCAATAGTGAATGATGTAAGGGCGCTGTTGCCAAGGATAGTTTGTTTCTTATAGCTAAAACTGTTTTCAAAAATGGCTAAAATGGGATAGATTTTTGATTTTCAGCTATTTTTATAGCTATATATATATATATATATATATATATATATATATATATATATATATATATATATATATATATATCTGAGTGGAAGGATTCTGACGACTAGGCATCTCAGGATCTCCATATGCTTCGCTGAGACATGCACAGCGTCGTTCCATTGTCAGACATAACGTACGATATATATATATATATATATATATATACATACACACACACACATTATATGTGGTACAAATCAGGCTAGCAGTATAAAATAATATAATAACATATCAATAATATAAAGCCACTTCTGAAATGTAATGGATTTATTTCATAGAGTGCTCGATATTTACAACTTTTTTCCTCGTGAAGTTGAGTTGTTTTAGAGTAGGGCTGGAAATAAATAGTAGAATGTGGATTCGCTACACAAACTAGCTCATGTTTCTGCCCTCTTCAGGCCTCATCTGGCAAATCAGGATCAGATTTGCCTGGGCCCGAAGACGGCAGAAACATGAGCTAGTTTGTGTAGACAATCCACATTCTACTATATATATATATATATATATATATATATATATATATATATTCATTTGGCTGTCTATAATCATGTTTGCATGCAAGCGAGTGGTCAAAGGGAAAATAAGAAAAATAAACTGACATCAGCAGCAATCACACAAGCAGGAACCAACCTACTTATTTTTATCGGATAAAATATTGTAAACCAGCAATTCTCAAAAAAAAAGGGCTGAGGTCCCTCTGGGGGTCGCGCAGAGAATATTTGAATATTAAAAACGAAAAAACAAAAATACTCCAGAAAAATATCTCTACACAGTATTTCTAGAACATCTCTTCAGGCGAATGGAATTGATCTTCTTCTGGTTTGGATTCCATCAGAGGAAGATGAATCCATTCTCTCCAAGTGATGTTCTAGGCATCGAAATACCGTGGAAATTTGTTTGTGTTTTCTTCCTATATTTGCCCAGACAAAATCTAAAAACTCGGTTTTTACAATAAACAGATATCGAGCACTCTTGTTGATGGTTTTTGTAAAATCATTTGAACCAATAAACTATATAACTGTTTACTCTGAGATACACACTTCCTTGATCTAAAGGTTACTTATTTAAATTACATATATATATATATATATATATATATATATATATATATATATATATATATATATATATAGTAAACTGAAGGTCTCAACATGAAAAATTCATACATTGCACCATATTATCTAATTTTGTGCAAAACATATAAAAAGCCGTTACCAAATATTGGGAAATAATTGATTGAAATGACATTTTTTAAAAATATGTTTAGTGTTTGAAGCTGTAAAGCTTTCTAGATATATATATATATATATATATATATATATATATATATATATATATATATATATATATGTGTGTGTGTGTGTGTGTGTGTGTGTGTGTGTGTGTGTGTGTGTGTGTGTATGTATGGTCGGATGGATAGATGCAAAACCAAGTAAGTGGATTTGTGTTCCAACAATATAATCGTTTGTTCTTTGATCACAAAAGCCTTATCTATTTATCTATCTATCTATCTATCTATCTATCTATATATATATATATATATATATATATATACATATATATATATATATACATATATATATATATATATATATATATATATATATATATATATTTCAAGAGAGATAGATAGATAGATATATAGATAGATTTTTTAAAAATATGCCGTATAAAATAATATCAATATACACTACGCACAAAATTTTATATAAAAATGACAAACTACATGTATGGCATCAACAATATAACAAAGGGAGATGATGTTTGACACTGCAGGGGTGTCATTCTAATATAACTGTTTCATTTTTTAAATCTCCAAAAAGGTAACATGGTAAACATCCGATGATTCCAACGATTTATAAATTGTACAATAATAACAAAGTATGGGGGAAACAGGGAAAATCTTTGGGAGATTACAAAAATATCATTGACAGATATTGGGAAATAGGTGACTGAAGTGACAAAAAATCTATTGAAAAAGTGTTTAAATGTTTAGTGTTTAAGGCTGTAAAGCTCTCAAGACTATATATATATATATATATATATATATATATATATATATATATATATATATATATATATATATATATATATATATATATATATATATATATAATGTGTACTTTAGAGAGTGAGACAGACTCGGGAGTGAAGTGTTTGGTGGTAAGGTTTATTAATCCTTATAAGTCAATAGTCCATACATGTTTCGGGATTCTTCCCATCATCAGTGGTGTGTGCTGTGTGAGTGTGTATTAAAATGTTCCATGTGGAACCAGAGTCCACTGCCAGGAGCTATGCATTGTGGGTGAGTTTTGTTGTCAGGGCTATACATTGTGTCATCCACAGACAGCTGTTTCGATGTATTACATCTCTTCAGTGTGGCTATAGACTTTCCATTATCCCATCATCAAATACATCGTCAATATTTCAAGACTCCAGAACAAATTATTCATAAAAATTTTATGGTTTATCTTATCAACTTACCAGAATTAATCGACTTTTATAGCTTTTTATCGGTTAAATCGAAAGAAAAATCAGCCAGAAGTAGCCAAAAATTGGCTTCCTCGGCAAGCACGTGTTAGAGGTAAGTCAATGTCCTGTTAGTCATCTAAGCGAGTCTCATGAAATAGTTGTGCCACTGTCATTCTACTGTAGTGGTTTTTTTTTTTTATCATTGTTGCAAATTTGTTGTAAAGATCTGGAACATAGAGAAATTTTGACCGATATCTTTTATCCATCTGTTCACGTTGATGTAAGTTAATGATGTAACCCGAACCATGAGATTATGTAGTGTAAGTGTAAGTCAGTGACCTGTTAGTTGCAAAAACAATTGTACCACTGCACAGTGTTTTGAGAATAAGCTAAAAAAAGGCGAAAAAAATTTCAATTGAAATTCGTGATTTTTTTCGACTTTTATTACGTATTTATTAATATACAAAATTTGTGATTGAAAACAATATTTGGAATGGAGCACGTGCACTAGAGAAATGTCTTTTAGAAATGTTCTGTTTGAATGGTTTTTAAAATTTCAAGAAGAAAGTATTAACCGCAGAATCTTTTATATGTCTAGGGTGGTAGAGCAAGCTCGGCCTTCAGGAACAAGAAAATCCCATTAATTTTGAAAAGTGGGGGGCACACGACCAATGCATCCTCTCGAGAGTCATCTATGGACCATGAACATGGAACCTAACCAAGAGACTGACCCTCAATCTGAGAATCATGCAACGTGAAAATGAAAGAATTATGCTCAACCTCATTTTGAGAGATCACAAGGGAAAAAACAGAAGTCTGAGACATCATAGAATCCATTAAAAAACTCAAATGGCAATGGGCTGGTTATGGACATCACAACTCACAACATGGATCCCCAGAGATCACATGTGCAACTGAGGCTGATGGAGATAGAGATACGAACTATACAAATTCAAAAAGTACTGGCCCCACAATGCCCTTGATGGGGAGGTGTGGCGAATCCTGGGGAAAGCCTCAGTCCAACAAAGGACAATAAAAGAATGATGATGATGATGATGATGATGATGATGATGATGATGATGATGATCCTTAAAAAAACCTATCCACTTTTATCAGCAAAAATACTTTTAGAATATGTCTAATATTTTCCACTGCCTTTTTGTAAACCCGTTAGCTGTTCACTTTATACTCGGGCATCATTTTTTTTCCTTCGGCCATGTAACTTTCTTCGTGTAATTTTCTGTTCCGGCTTAGCTTTCATTACCTAAATCCTGTCCGTAAGTTTTTGTTCTGTTTCCGCGCCTATTATGGTGGTATAGGTATTAACTCCAGTTTCGTATTCCTGTAGACATTGACTCTAGTTTTGTGGTCCCGTAGGCATTAATTCTCTAAGTAGGCAAACCCCTTTAAAGAACAAACAAAGAGGAAAAATGATTTTTTGCTGCCAGCCACTGGTTTCTTTGTGTAGTTTGTTCTTGAAATTCACTGGAACTGGGACTACTTATGGAAAATAGATTATATATATATATATATATATATATATATATATATATATATATATATATATATATATATATATATATATATCTTGAAGTGAAGAAAATATTTCAATTTTTTTCTTGTCTATAAATCAACACCTTTAAAATGGGATAAATGAGAAGTGTTTTTTTTTTAGCAAAATTTTAGCAATCTTAATACAAACTAGATTGTTGTATTTATATATTATTCAGGTCAATTAAAACTTGATATGTCAAAAGAACTGTTTCGGTCAAGCAAAAATACTGTTGAGTGTTTCACTACCGCTCACTATGAACTGTGCTCGCTTCCAGGTCCGTAGGTTGTAGATTCAATCCATTGTCAAGTCACAGCAAAAAACTTTCAAATGGTACTCAATGCCTCTACTACTGTAGTTAAGAAACCTCAAAAACTCAAGGAGATATTCTGGCGGACCCCTATTTCTAGAATTAAATTTTCAATCAGCAATAACAACAGACATTTCTTTTTTACCTTTGGAAATGTAATCATTTGAATTCTAATATGTGGTATGGGTTCATGTAGAATCGTCATCATCAGTCTTTCAACGTCCGTCGTTGGACCTACACCTTCCCCAGGATTCGCCACACTTCTCTATCATGGGTGCCGTGGAGCCAGTACCTTTTGAATTTGTCTAGTTCATCTCACCATCTTGTATTCTGTTTGCCTTGATTTCGCATGTGATCTCGGGGGATCCATGTCGTGAGTCACGATGTCCATCAGTTGTCCTCTATTCGTGCAACATGGCCAGCCCATTGCCATTTGAGCTTTTTAATGGATTCTATGATGTCCCAGACTCTTGTCTTTTCCTGGATGTATAGTGCTGTCTTGTGGTCTCTCTATGCGAGGCCCAGCATAATTCTTTCATGTGCACGTTGCATGGTTCTCAATTTGCGGATCTGTCTCTTGGTAAGGTTCCATGTTTCAGCTCCATAAGTGACTATTGGGAGGATGCATTGGTTATACACCCTTCTTTTTAGGATTAATGGGATCTTCCCCATTAATATTTATAAAGAAGACTTATCTTTTTTCGATAGCAGTGCGATAATTGCGGTTGTTTCTCTGCTACAAGAATTGCGATGTCAGGTTTAGAGGAAATACTACTGCAGACCCCTGAGAATTATTTGACTGACACCCAAGGGTCTTCGGACAGCAGTTTCGTAACTGCTGTTCCATCAGATAGTAGGATTGAGAGAGCCTAAAAAGGGATGGGCTCTGTCAGGTTATCTCAGCCAAGAACATTGGTCCCCAAACAACATGGAATAGGGATCTGAAAAATCCTTTACTGAGCTACTGGACTAAAGACTTCACAAATTTACCATTATTGATACTTATTCTTGAGTGCCTGGTCAACTCCATTGCTCATTGATTCTGAAAAAAGCATTTCGATCACCCCTGCACTTATTAGGAACTTCGCCCGCTAAATAATTTTCGTGGGTTCGTTCCTTCTCACTTCCATATGATCTTGGTTTTTTTCAGGATTTGAACTCTGCTCTCTGGCATCAGCTGAAAATAAGCAACTGACCCACAAACTAGACAGGATATAAAAATCTGATTTTGTTTACTTCACAACTAATATATATATATATATATATATATATATATATATATATATATATATATATATATATATATATATATATATATATATACATATATATATATATATGTTAATATGTGTGTGTATATATATATACATATATATATATATATATATATATATATATATATATATATATATATATATATATATATTCGTAGGTGTATGTGTGTGTGTATTCTTATCATTTATCTAAATATCTAAATATACGTTTTGGCGTATCTCATCAGACTTCCTCCCTCCCAACCAAATTTGTTCCTAACCTTGTCACAAAGCCTGACATGTCAGATACTCTAAACCCATTGTGTTTTTCTCCTGTCAATTTATAAACCCCTGTAGAGCAACACTAATCGCTGACAACCATTCCAACCCTCGGTCCTGTCCCCAATAATCACACGATCCCCACCCTGCTCTACAAACATACAGAGTTCGGTAGGGAAAGACACCATCATTGTTTGTGTGGGTGTTTGTGTGCTTGTGACTGAACCAGACACTGTACACATTTATTTGGCCCTGCCAACGAAGTTCGAAGATGTACAGTAAACCCTCGCCATACCGACACTCGATACAACGAAATTTGGCTCAAACGAACTCGTAGATCTATATATGTACTGGCTCCATTTTCATTGAACGAAGTTCGATAAAAGTGGCCAACACGTGGATTATAACGAACTTTCTTCTGATTTACCGAACGAAGTTCAATAAATGCCACGAACTACCGAACCTACTTTTTATTGACCGAACATGGGAACCATTGGATATAACAAACTTCCAGCTTCAACAACATGCAAACCCTAAATCTGTGAGTGTGTGTGTGTGTGTGTGTGTGTGTGTGTGTGTGCATACGTTTATGTGCCCAAGCATTACTCAACAAGTGGCCATTGACTCTTGCCATGTATTAATCAGAACACAAGGCAATGCAGTGTTGACTTTCAGGTTGTTTGGATCAGTGGTTTTCGAGAAATCTAATACAACTTAATAAACAATTGAAGTTCATAGATCTTTCTTCATAGATTCTATAAATCATTTCTATTGACTTCCGCTCTTTAGAACTATCTAAATCGAGATACAGAATATTCTAATCGGCAATACTGAGAAGAAATTCATGGAAGCCATAGTTCCGTACGACGGACGGAAAATCATTTTACATGACTATTATAACAGGCTTTTCCATACGCCATGAAGTCTGGGATCCTCTAAACATGTACCTCGTGAATGGGCAAAGTCATAGTGCATACAATCAGAAAAAAAAACAATTACATTAATACTGGGGTCGCAAAACCAATCGCCTTGGGCAGTGGTACTCAACTTTTTTCAACCCATACATCCCAGCCCGATCAAAATTTTCAGCATCATCCCCCAGCCTGGTACCGGAGATTCCTACCAGCGACATAGCATGAAGAAAATGATCCTAAAGAATCTGTGATCTCTATAGCAATAAGAATATCCCATTTTTTATTACTACCCTCTTAACTGTAATTATTGTATTCTATTTGGCCGATTCTATTTTGAAAAATAAGTTAGTAAACAACGTGACAATTTGAATAAAAAACCAAGACTCATTGACACACACTTTGAAAAGGAATAAAATTCCCCTCCATAGGATTTTGAAATCCCTGCGCCCTTAGGGGAATTCCCCCCAGGTAGAAAACCACTGGGCTAAATGTACCTTACTGTAGTGGCTGGTCCCTAGAACATTCTCTCATTAATTGGTTCATTATTTGATACACCTCCACTCATGTTGACAACTTGTCTATATTCGTTATACAGGGTGTCCAATCTATGTTACCATCTATTTTGAGGAATAAAGTGAATCGAATCAGAGTGGCACCACAAATTGCCAACCCGACCAACCAACCAAGTGGGATACAGATTTTTTTTCTCGTCGTTTTTTTTTGCGGGGGGGGGAATTCGGAATACGGATAACATCTCCACCGGACAAAAATAAAACCGGACAAAGTTTAGAGGGAAAAAACTCTACCAGACAAAATCCCACCCCTAACGAAAAAAAGAGTGCACACTCACACACACACACACACACACACACACACACACATACATATATATATATATATATATATATATATATATATATATATATATATATATATATATATATTAGATCGAACAATTTTTTAAAAGTTTTGTTAAAGTTTTTAATATTTTTCTTGCAAATCCACTTTGATAGTAGAACTCATAATTACTGTTCTCACATTTCGAGATTTTCGGGGATCCGTTGTGGATTTTGATCCGTAGATATGGAGTTTTTGTCCGGTTGGGGTTTGTCAGATAGCTGAAAAATCAAACTTGGAATGGTTGAAAGTGCGTTCCGTGAATCATTTGATCTCTTTGAGATTGGAACAGACATGGATGATTGCTGCATAGAATCTAATTATTGAACTTGAGTTCGTATTCTTTCATGAATTTAGTAACTAGGAAGCACCTAGCGTATACTTCTGCCAACACCGTATACTAACTCATTCGGAATAAGATTCCTGGATCCGACCCAAAATGTGATCACTTCTCCCTTAGCGCATGGCCCGCCCTTCCACAATATTCCATTGAAATCCATGGACAACTTTTGAAGATATCGTGTGGAGAGATGAACAAACGCATACAGGCTGCACCATTGGAGATAGAAGGGCTGAAATCCTGAAAACATCTATAACTTTTTATGTCTTAAAAAAAAAACGGGTCCTTTTGCTTTTCACACTCCCTCCGTAGACCTATTGGAGGGGTTAACTAACTTGCAATGTCGGTGGATACTTTTGTTCGTCCCCAGCAGCATTCACGCTTATGTTTTGTTTTATTTTTTTAATTAGAACTTAAATCCGCCAGAGATCGAATGCAAAACTGTGGCCGACAGAAAATGAGATGGTGACGAACTATACAAATTCACGAAGTTCTGGCTCTGCAACGTCCATGAAAGAGATGTCTGGCGAATTTTGTGGAAGGAATCTACAGTGATGATGATGATGATGATGATTAGCCAACAAAAGGCAAGAATTGTTACTTCGATCACCCTTTTTTCACAAAATTTAATTGATCACCCTCTACACTGCATACTGCCAAAAGATGTTGGTAACGTGACAGTTTCTATTGAGTGACAAACCAGACCTGGTAATGTCTTGAAATGAAATTTGTATTCCATTCATTTCTCTAAATACGTGATTACTTTTGGGATACTTCATACTGTGGAAAATTCATCTAATTAAAACGTGTCAGTCTACGGACTTATTGATCCACTCTCGTACGTCTCACGTGCTGTTGTTTTTTTCTTTCTGTTTTTTTTTCTATTTTTCAGACGCGGCTCTCTTGCCCTAGCAGACCGGAAACCACGAAGAGAGGGCAGTTGTCTTGTCAATTCATTTCCTTATGATACCCTGAGACTCCAAATCGAGGACATTCAGTTTGTACGAGCTGTGTTGACAAATAAGAGAGAACAATTATGGAAGCACTGGAGGGACAAAAACAAGAGCACGTGATTTCAAAAGTATAGAGGATAGACATAAAAGCAGATAAAAGTCCCTTGTAAACATAGATACATTTAAATCATTTTCGAGGCCTTTGCTGATTGGAAGGTTTAGCGTTGCCAACTTGAGAGAAATTACGTTAAATCGACTTCGAAAACGTGTCAGAAAATGCGAAAAGGGCGCTAAAACACTTATTTTTATGGCCATTTTAATGGCTAAATAATGCTAGATTTGTCAATGTTTAGTTTTTAAACTGCCACAGCGCTAAAATTGGCTTAAAGGGACGCTGAATTGGCAACACTGCCGGAGCTATAGCGCCTATTTACCTCAACCCCAACGAGGAAAAGATAGGACACAAGGTCGGCTTCCAATGCGGGGAGACCGCCCCCGCATACGTGTGGGCAGGAACTATTGTTGCCAAGACCTAAGTTTGGTCTCAGGACTCTGTACGAACCCTGAGCCCCTTGGTCTTAACTTCACAGGGCAGTACCATGCCGGATGGGGTAAAGCCCCATCGGCCGTGGCACTACACCTCCATCCGTCTCGTCGTAAATGGTCTGATCCCCGGAGACCGGCGAACCGTGCAAAGCTGTAGCTCGTTTGATGATGGGATTGAATGTTTGGAAACTACGTGTGCAGTAAGCTCGGTGGTCGCAGAGGAGTTAATCAGGAATTGACAAACTGAATGCATGCAGCTAGGTGTTTCGGGGATACTGTAAGACCCCGTACGTTTTTTTGTTTTTGTTTTTGAGGGCTTTTTTTTTGTTTGTTTGGGGTTTTTTTTTCAAGAATACGGCCAATTTCGGATCCGTTTTGAGACTTACAAAAAGGCATGAACCCCATGTACTGCTTTCCTCAATTTCCACCCCTGAGCTTATTTAGCTAATGCCTCATTGGCCCCTGTCTTATTATGAAGACATCTTTTAAAAGTCTTCGCGTGCCATCAAAGTTGTTAACTGCTTTTTCTAATCCTGTTTTGATTACTTTTTGTCCCAATGATTTGGTCGTTTCAGATATTCTACGACCCTTAAGCCAGAAGCATGGATCAGAAATGAATAATGAGCTTGCGACGAAATTTGAACTCGCATCCTCTATCTTTTGGAGCCGAAGTCGCTGTAATTTAATATGATATAACGTCATTGACTAGACGTGGGGTGCTGAACCTACGGCCTTAAGGTTGCACGTGGCTTTCTAGACCATCAGGTGCAGCCTCCAGCAGGTTCGATATCCCAATAATTTCTTGCAGAAAAAAACACATTTCAAGAAGGTCATTAATAAGTTAGTTTCGTTTTTCATGTATTTCAAATAATATATACTAGTCAAATTAGGACATAGGTTATCAATTGATAACTTTACATTTTGTTGTAAAAGTTCTTGAGATTTATTGAGTGCAACCTTAATAGAAACCAATAAATTTCAATGATGCTTTTAAAAGTGAAAAGGTTCCCCACACATGAACTAGACCTTGTCAAGGTTTACAATGAGCTAGCAGCTATGCTGTTACTTCCTGTCCATGAAGAGAGTAGTTTGCTTTTCACCTCCTCTGCCAAAGTTTTGTTTTGTGGTTTGGTTTTATTTCTCTTTTCTCTACAAATGTACATAGGTTAAGAATAGAAGAATGAGAATTCCTCAGAGACTAAATAGCATGACTGGAAATCAGGTATTAGTCCCAGCAGTGTGCAAAGGATATAATGAAGACAAGGTGCGAATTTCAAAAGGGGGATCGTCACGTAATTACCGTTGTTTGGTGCTCAACAGTTAAGTAGCGAAAACTTTAATGAATGTTCTTCGACTGAACGTGTAAAATGCAAACTAATTGCCCTATCGACATTGTAGGACACACGCAAGGAGACATTTGAACATTATTGGTGTAAAAACAGAAAACAGGTAGTATTAGATTCATTCTACACCTAAAATTGTGGGGGTCAGTTTTCTGAGCAGGAACGGCTTGAGTCGTAGCCAGCGTCAGGCACTTTTTATAATTTGATGTATACAAAAGTAGCACCAGGGTCCACAGGTCCCCAATACCAAATTTTAGCTCAATCCGACAATCTATAAGATAACTTCGTTGGAAGAAAATGTGGATGGTGCAGACCCCCAACCCAGCCATATAGGTTCTGTAAATAGATCGTCGCTTCGCTCCAACACTAAATAACCGTAGCCTGGATTCGAACTCGACTTGCCAGTTCCCTATTCTGTACTGATACCCGTCAAAAGTAAAAGGATTAAGACCCTACTTAATTCAAAGTAAATTTTGTCTGAAAGTTTGATATGAGGAATTATCATTATCAAATCACCGTAGCCCAATAAATGGCCCAGCCGACCAACCAGCCAAGTGGGCTAACAATTTTTCTTTCTTTGTGTGTGTGTGTATGTGTGCGTGTGTTTGGAGGTGGGTGGATGTATCAAGGCACTCCTGGTAATGTTTTGGGACTTATAACCTTTTAAAAAAATTGCGTGTTTATGCTACAAAGTATAATTTAAGAACGTTTCTCTTCTCTTTAAAAAGGTGCTTTTGGGGGTCTCTATCTTTCGACCAATTACATTATGCAAGGATTATTTTATGATAATTTTAGTTAAAAGATCCATTTTTCTAGATTAATTTAGATGGAAGATCTATTATCTCTTTTTAGATAATTTTTAGATGATTAAGTCTGGCACACATGATTCATTTATGCAAGGTATATACTAACTTACTCGGATTGGTGCTTTATTGTTATAGTAACAACGTTTCTGTTGTTGTATCCTCCTGCCTTTACTGGGCGTTTGTTTTAGTAGGTAGCCTCCTGAGAATTTCCAACTGAACCCTTTATACAATTCACGAGGGTGATTGTTCTCATTCCGCAATCCAAGTCGGAGGATATCTCGTATCGGTTGATTATTCATAGTTAATTCATGTTTGTGATGTCATTTGTTTGCCTTTTCCACTAAACCAGAGTACATGACGTTTTTGCTCTACCCCAACCAGGGATTGAACTTATGACCATCAGGCAGGTTACTAGCTACGCTCAATCATCGATTTTATCGACTGTTGTGACTATAAAAATCAAGATGAGGAAAATAGTCCGAGTGAAGTTCTTGGCATTTATGTACACAACTCGACTTCATTTGAATACAGCAAATAAAACACTCGGCTGTATACGACACTCGTTAAAGTATATCGATGAGGAGAGCATCCTTTTACTTTAAAATCTCTGGTACGTCCCCAGTTTTCTGGAGTTTGCTTCTTGCATAAGGTCCCCTCTCATGAAATACAACTAAGATGCCTTAGAGATCGCACAGACGAGAGCCAACGAGATCATTCCGAGACCGGGAATTATATCTTACTCTGAGAGATTAAAAAAACCTAATCTAGAGACTCTGCAACGTAGGAGAAAACCTGCTGACCTATCTATAGAATACGGAATAATATACTTATAGAGAATTCTGACGTTCGTTGCTCAAGATGCTTCGATAAGAAAATGCTGACTTCCTATATCTACAGTAATACTAGACGACACAACCATAAATTACAAATTTAGACCTCCACTGGTGTTAGAAAAAAATTCTTCTCGGCAAGAGTAACAAACGTATTAAACAGCTTGAGTGAAATGACGGTCGCGTCCTCCGAAAATATCAATATTTTTTTTCAATAACCTTTATTCTGATATCGGTCATACAAAAATAAACCACCAATTTTTTTATTAGTTTAATCCCAACCAAACTAAACTGAAGCTTGCTTGATGACATAATTAAATACTGTTCAAAAAATTATTTGACATACATTCAAGTACATAGTAATTCAAAGTGGTTGATTACTATTTCATGGGACTATCACGGGCGTCTGGTTACATTTTTCACGGGCGGGAAGAATATATTTGGAATATATCAGTGGCAACCCAGTTACCAACGAATAATAATACATTCTTTTTATATGATAACATTGGGGCTACTCTCTCAGTGGCTGAAGGGGCTATAGCCAAATCACGTTGGATAACACTGGTTCTCGTAAGATCACCGAAGTTAGGATCATAGGGAAATATTTGGCGCTGTATGCAGAACGATGCTTCGACAGGCTTGGGAAGCCGGAAGTGGATATTACTAACAATTGCCCGTGGGTACCTAACCTAGTTACACCTACGATGAGGATGTAAGCAGAGAGCACTAATATATATATATATATATACTAATCTTCGTTTTTGAAAGCTGAATAAAGAGAAGAAAAAGGTTCTTATTCACACCATTCATATTTACGATAACCAATTTCTCGTTTACCATGACCCCTTACCGCTCTGACAGCTATAGATCTGACCTGTTTAGCGCTGAGAGAGAAACTTTTTAAAATAAGCCGGATTTTCTCGCTAAGGGCTATTAGTGCCTGTGACGACAGAGAAAAGGCATGGCATTTTGTAAAAAGTAGTCATCACTGCAATAGGCTTCAAGGTTATTAACTGAACGATGGAAGAGTAAGGAAAGGAGAGTAAAGAAAGGAGAGTAAGGGACGAAGTGTTAGAAATGAACGGTAGGGAGAGAAGATTGGGGAAAGAAGAGAAAGGATGGAAGTGTGAAGATAGAAGAGTCAAGAAAGGAGAGTGCAGAAAGGAAAGTATGGATAGAAGAGTGAAGAAAGGAGTGTAAGAAAAAGAGAGTACAGACAGGAGAGCAAGGATATAAGATTAAGGACAGAAAAGGAAAGATGAGTAAGGAAAGAAGAGTAAAGATAGAAGAGTAAGGATAGAAGAGTGAGGATAGAAGAGTGAGGATAGAAGATTACGGAAAGGAGTGCAAGGATAGACGAGTACAGAAAGGAGAGTAAGGATAGACGAATTAGGAAAGAAGAGTACGGAAAGGGGAGTAAGGATAGAAGAGTAAAGATAGGAGAGTAGGAAAGGAAAGTAAGGATTAAAGAGTAACTATTATATCCTTACCTTTCTATCCTTACTCTCCTGTTCGTACTCTCTTTTTCTTACACTTCTTTACTTACTCTTCCAGTAAGATTAAAGATAGAAGAGTAAGAATAGAGAAATAAGGATGGCAGAGTAAGGATAGAAGAGTGAGGATAGAAAAGTCAAGATATGAGAGTAGGAAAAGAGAGTAACTCTCCTATCCTTACACGTCTATATAGAGGATAGAAGAATAAAGATACAATAGTAAGGAAAGGAGAGTAAAGATAGACGAGTAAGGATGACGGAATAAGGATAGGAGAGTAAGGATAGAATTGTAAGGAAATAAAATAAGGAAACAAACTTAGTTCATTTACTTCATTTATTTCTATCATTATTCGGACAATCCTCATCTTGGTTGTTTTTCATTCAACGTTTCGGCCGTTGTACACCACATGGTCACATAGCAAAGTGGTTAGAGAGTCAGACAGAATTACTGCAAGTAATGTAATGGTTCTAGGTTCAACCCCAGTGTGAGACAAAAATTCTACTACTGCTAAGAGGGGAGTGCAGTCTATATACCCCCGTCGGTTAAATAAAGGGTTTGGTTCGTTACTTCCCCACACCTACCCGATGATACCTGGTGAAGGCCGTAGAGTACAACGGTCGAAACGTTGTATGAAAAACAACCAAGATGAGGATAGTCCGAATGATAATAGAAATAATAATAATACCTCATCTCAAAAATTTAGAGATTCATTTACTTCATTCTTTCTCTTTATTAAGAGCGTAAAACCTGCATTTTTTGTTTATGATTCTTCAAAGAAAAATTAGAAAGGGAAAAAACAAAGAATTTAGACCAAAACGAAAAATTGAGCACAAATAAAAATTGAAAAGCAGTAAGAGGAAGAAGTTTGGAATTTCAGGATCTAATCATAAGAGAATTTCAAAACGATGGACAGAAGGAAATGTAGATGCAAAGCTTCCCCGTCTTGGTTATTTTCCTTACAACGTTTTGGTCCCCATATCCTCTGTTCTGATTTCTGTCACGAATTTTCGGACGATTCTTTCTTACTATTATACATTGATTCTCCCAGACCCTTTCCTTGACTTCGCTGGCCTCATCACAACGTTTTGATCTGAATTATTACTATTATACATTGATTCGTTCAGATCACTTCCCTCGTCTTTATTGTTTTTATCAGAACGCTTTGGTCACGGTACCCTGTTCCAATTCGTAAGACGATGTGTTCTTACTATTATACATTGATTCATTTTGACCACTTTCCAAGCTTTTGCGTAAAACATATTGACCTGAATTTCTAAGACAAGTTTTCTATTAAACATTGATTCTTTCCGATCACTTCCCTTATCTTTTTTGTTCTCATCAGAACGTTTTTGTAACTGCACCCTCTGACCTCTCTGTCTCGATTTCTCAGACGATGTGTTTTGTTGAGGAAGCCTGAGTACGGATGAGCTCCGTTAGGCTATCTCGCCCAAGACACACCTACGAAAACACGGGTGCCCCTACGACACGTTACAGGGGCCCGAAAACCCTGAGTTACGGGACAATGGATTACGTAGGAGTATGTTGTGCTTGCTCCCTGCGAACTGTCACGACTGAAGACAATCAGGCGTTGTTTACACCAGGGAATCCAATTTTGTTTCCTTTTTATGTAAGGTGTAAGAAGACAGATAAATATACTCAATATCAGATACGTCTCTATTCTTAACTTTTTTCTTCCTTTCCGATTTTGAAATATGCCTGATTTCTCTTTCCATTCTGTTTGTGGAGTTGCCCATCATTTTTCCCCCCTAAAATGTCATGTTTTCTCCGTAACCACGGGGATTAATACCCATTAGCACTAAAAGGCTGGCTTAGAACAGAAAATTCCTTTCTTAACACTAAGCAGGTCAGATACGAATGCAGCCAAGGGGTCATCTGTTAGAGCCAACGTGAAAATAGCGAAAGTGAATACGGCGGTTGTAAATGTGAATGACCGGAGAAAATACGGATGTCGCTCTGTGTTTTTTAGTTGTTGTTTTTTTTTCTCTTCTTTTTCTTCGTTCAATATCTCAAGAACGGAATATGGAAACAAAGTGAAAGTGAAAGTAGCCTGCTTTTCTCGTTTGCACAATCGATTGATACTTTCGATTCAATGTTTTATTTTATTTTATATCATTTCCTCGTTTCTTCCAGATATCTAAACTTGGTATATATATGTCTATCTGTCTGTGAGTTGGGGCTCTTATAACTCAAGATTTGCGTAGCCCACAGCAAAACTAACGACTTATCCGCACATCTCAGTGTAAATACAGCATACATTCTGAGATCGAATTTCGCAAAAATATTGGTCGATTTTTCTTCGCCCATTTTTCATTTCCTTACCGATCGTAAAGTTGTCAAATTTTCATGGCATATTGTCAGGATTTTTAACTGTACTAACATTTCGCCCTATTATTCATTTTCTGGGTTTTGATAAGATATATACTTTGGAAGCGAAAAATGAAAAGCATTTCCTAATTTTTCAAAGTACAATACAAATCGGGAATACAATATAATGATATGATATAATGCAATGTGTGATGGGTTTATTTCATAAAGTGCTCGATACATTCAACATTAAACATAAAGTCGAGTCAGAATAAAGCTTAAAATATGATGGAATATATATATATATATATATATATATATATATATATATATATATATATATATATATATATATATATATATATATATATATATATATATGTCACAAAAAATCTGACCAGGACCGTCTGGACACACAAGCACACACACAGATACGGACAGACGAACAAAGAGAGAAGAACCTGTAGCCCATTTAGCCGGTTGGTCGAGCAGGTCATTTGTGGGTCTACAGTGATTCGATTATGTACTTCCTTTATAAATAGATCTCCCTAGTATTTTGATCTTACATGCAAGATCAAAATGCGATGTGAATTAAAAATTATTTGGTACGTGTGCTGGCGCATATATATATATATATATATATATATATATATATATATATATATATATATATATAATGGGGTAGGGATTCGTAACACAAACACGTTTATGTTTCTGCCCTTTTGGGCTTCTTCAGGTGAATATATTATTATTATTATTATTATTATTATTATTATTATTATTATTATTATTATTATTATTATTATTATTATTATTATTATTAAAAAGTGGATACATAACCAAACTGAAATTATTATAAATGCATTATATTACTTTGAAACCTGCAGCAACCCCATTTTTTATAATCGTTTATTCTGTTTACAGTCTTGGCCAAAAGATGCTTTCACGGTGTGATAACAGGAGAACATTTAAAATAGAGCTTCAAAGTAATATAACGCATTTACACACACACACACACACACACACACATATATATATATATATATATATATATATATATACCAAAGCACTGACAGCGATTTATAACAACGACTATGAAATGTGAAATTAGTCTAAATTACATGTGATACGTGAATGTGATATATATATATATATATATATATATATATATATATATATATATATATATATCAAGTACCACAACTTACCCATTTTTATTGCTATATTTCCCCGTATCATCTATTTTTTCAACTCTCTCGATTTTTCATTTATTTTATTCATTATAGTTTTTTTTTCTTTTCCTCACATTTTACCGACCTAACTAGATAACCATGAACACTTATTCCTAGTCCTCCTCATTCGTTTTATGGGAAAATTCATAAATTTCGTCAAATCTTCCTCCCTACCATACCTGTCAGGTTGCATAGGCCTGCATAAGTATACTGAGATATATCATATAAACAGCTGCATATGATTCAAAACTACGTTATTTTATCTATGCCCCCTAATGCATCGAGCCAACATTTCAGAAACATGCGTATAAACAACACTTACCTTATTAGAAACCGCCAACCAATAGTCTCACCAAAATTGGTAGCATAGGTTTCCCTCAGTTTTAAAGCTGATCCGTCTGTCTGGCTGACTGGCTGGCTATGCATATACCACGCGCACAGGCTGCACCAATGTAGCTAGAGGGCTGAAAATTTAAAACATCCACTCTTTATGTCTTGAAGAAACATTTTTTCTACCCTCAACCCAGTATGTTTTAGTTGAGGGTTTAAAAATGCAATGTACGTTCATGTCAAATTGATCACTTGGTTTATTCATTGATCATCCCCAACTCTGCATATAGCCAAAGGACGTCTGTCACGTGACGGTTTCTAATGAACGATCAACCGGACCTGTGATATATAAGCCTGCATACACATTAAACTAACCTTTCAAAAACTTGCATATAAACCATACTTACCTTATTTGAAACCTCCAACCAAAAGTTTCATCAAAATATGTAGCATAGGTTTCTCTCAGTTTTCAAACTGGTCTGTATGTCAGGTTGACTGGTTGGTTATGTATGTATCACGCGTACAGGCTGTACCAATGTAGCTAAAGGGCTGAAAATTTAAAGTATCCACTCCTTATGCTTCGAAAAAACTTCTTTTTTTTCTGACCCCCATTACAGTAGGTATTCAGGTGGGGGTTCGAAATTCAACCTACGCTCATTGTAAATTGATCCCTCAGTTTATGTCCGCCTGCTTCTTGAAAATTCAGACTTTTTTTTTCTAGTGATCACTGCATGAAAGTCAGAAGTAACTTATTCATTGATCATCCCTTTTCTCGAATTTTTAAGTGATCACTGCATGCTGCCAAAGGACGTTTGTCCCGAGATGGTTTCTACTGGATGACTAACTAGACCTGTGTTATATGGCCCTTTTATGAATCTGCATATAAACCATATTTACCTCGTATTTTGTAGGGTCTGTATACGCGTCACGTCTACTTTATATACTCCTGCATGTTCACAATACTTATGATATATAATACAGGCTTCATTTATATGTCGGGGTTGACCGCGGGTTACTGAAACTACAGAAAGTGGAATCGCGGATAAAAAAAGGGGATCACTGTATTTGCCGCCATCGGGCCGTACAATTGTCGGCGCTATGGAATAATAGAGTCTCTCAGACATTTGTGTAAATGTCTGAAGCTAAATTGGAAGCAAGTCTCCTTTCAAAACAAATTACTATCTCCTTCTACCTCTCCGTCTCTCTCTCTCTCTCTCTCTCTCTCTCTCTCTCTTACACACACACACACTCATACATACACATGCACAATACACCCCACACTGATACATGCACATATTTACATTTTCACACAGATACACCCACACACAGAGTAAGTCTGAAGCAAAATTGAAAGCGAATCTCCCTTCAAAACAAATTATTCTCTTCTCTCTCTCTCTCTCTCTCTCTCTCTCTCTCTCTCTCTCTCTCTCTCTCTCTCTGTTTCTTTTTCTCTCTCCCACACAAGCAATACACCCCACACACATATTTACATTTTCACACACACACGCACACACATACACATACATTCACCAATACACTGTAAAAATCTGAAGCGAATTTGAAAGCCAGTCTATCTTCAAAACAAATTACACACACTCTCTCTCTCTCTCTCTCTCTCTCGCTGTCTCTCTCTCTCTCTCTAACGTATGCAATACGCCCCACACATGTACACATATTCACTTTTTTACACATACACACACACTCATTCACACAGAAAAACCGTAAAAATCTGACGCCAAATTGGAAGCCAGTCTCCTTTCAAAAGAAATCTTTTTCTCTCACACACACATACACAACACACTCACACACTTTCGCACACAGACATATACACAAACTCACACTTTAACACACACACACGCACACACACACATCCACACACACACGCATACTCTATGCACACCTTCACGCATACACACGCTGTAAAAAAATCTGAAGCCAAATTGTTAGCATGTCTTACTTCAAAACAAATCTTTCCCTCTCTCACACACACAAACACATACATTCACAACACACCTACACACTTTCGCACTTTTGCACACACATACACATACTTACACGGTACAAAAAAAAATCTGAAGCCAAATTGAATGCAAGTCTCCCTCAAAACAAATCTCCCACGCACGCACGTGCAACTCACACAGACACACACACTTTCACACACATATACACATGCAAACACTCGCACACACATTCACACTGTGAAAAATCTGATACCAAATTTAAAGCAAGTTTCTCTTCAAAACAATTCTCTCTCACTCTCACATACACACCAATACACACCCACAACATGCTATGACGCACATTCGTTCTTATATACACGTACTCACGCTTTCACATACACACACTTTCACATACACACACTTTCACACACACACATATATACAAACACTCACACACCCAGACACTGTAAAAATTCCTACGCCAAAATGAAAGTCTCTCTCCAAAACAAATTTCTCATGCACTTACAACGCACCCACAGACTCACATTTTCATGCACATACACACATAAATGCACTCACGCATTCATACTAACACAACACCCACATACACAACCACATACACACTCATAGATACACACACTCACACTTTGAAACATCCACACGTACACACAAATACAAACACTCATATATGCGTGCACACAATGTGAAAAGTCTGACGCTAAATTGAAAGCAAGTCTCTCACACACTAATACACACACTCACACTTTCATTCATACATATACACATCCACACTAACACCACACACATACACACACAACCACACAGACATAGACATGCACACTCACACTTCGAAGCATACACACACACAAATACTAAACTCTCATACACGCGCGCACACCATGTGAAAAGTCCGACGCTAAATTGAAAGCAAGTCTCTCTTACGCACAAATACAATCACACATACGCCTATAGATACTCACACTTTCACACATGCATAAAGACATTCACACTAACACCACCCCCACGCACACAACCACACCCACACACATGCACACGCACACACACAAAAATATTTTTTTGGAAACTTTTTTTTTCTCAATATCTAAAATCCTTTTAACTAAATATATTCAGAATACATAATGTAATTATTTTCGAAGAAGGCCATAAATCAGGCTTCTCTTTGAGGTGGAAGCGTTCCGCCCTCTCTGGGAGCCAGAATGGTAATGCTTCATTGGTGCTAAAGAAATGGACAACTGAGATACAGCATCCGGCATCACAATCAGCAGCGGCAGCAGCAGCCAGTGGACAGGGTTATCCGGTGCACACAAACATAAACCGGTAGATAAGGGAGGGGGGAATGCATGGGTGTGGGTGTCTGTTATTGGGATTTGTCGGCTAGTAAGGGAGATTAGGTAGGGCCGAGCATTTCAACGTTGCCCATAAACTATGCTCTCACCCCTCAGACTTACCAAGCCCAACGCGATTTCCTGCCCCCTGATCGGTTTTTATGACATTAGGGGTTGGCGCACAGATGGATTTTGTATTAGACTGATCTAGAAGCCTTGGCAAATAATGGAGGCATTACCCCCCCCCCCCATCCCACATTATAACGCAGATATTCGGGCCCAAGAAAGCCAACACCGCGTTATATCTGAGCCGCGATCAATTAGATGTTTTGCAGATAAATCTAGCCATTTTTGAGCGAGAGTGATATTTTGGGGTCCACCACACGCCCGCGGTATAACACGAACTGTGCTACGACGAACCGTGTTTTAATGAGAGAAGCCTGTAACAACAACACTACTACTACTAATAATAATAATAATGATAATAATAATAATAATGATAATAATGATTCGAAAAATACGTAAAATATACAGACTTGGAAACAAGAATCAGTAGAATGTGATAACTCAGGACCAAAATAATACTTATGATATCTATGCCTAAAGTTGTTGGACCCCTTGGATTACTCAAAATCATTATTATTATTATTATTATTATTATTATTATTATTATTATTATTACTATTATTATTATTATTATTATTATTATTGTTGTTGTTGTTGTTGTTGTAAGATCAATAAAAAGGAAGAAGAAAAACAAGACTGTTTCAAAGTCAATAATTCGAACCATCGTAATGTCTAATTTTGAAGTCAAGTGAAAACATTCGATCGTATGATAAATACGGCCAGGATAAATTCTATTTATGACATCACCGTAGTTCCACAAATGGCCCGCTCGTATGTGTGTCTGGGTACTCCTGGTCACATTTTGTGGGCTACAACTTTGAAAGTCTGCACGAGTATACCACTATGCACCATCTAGAAACGTTTTTTTTTTTTTCATTTTTGTTCTGGTTTTTTGTTGTTGTTGCTGTTGTTGTTGTTGTTGTTGTTGGTGTTTTTTTTTTTTTTTTTTTTTGGAGGGTTTTTTTTTTTCAAAAAAATACTTTGAGGGATCTCCAAAGTCGTTTTACACCATCGATGTCCAAATCTTGCGCTGATGTTTTTTTTAGGTGAATTTTGATAGTTAAATTAGTTCTGATACACGTGCGGGCTTCAGTGATTCATTTCTGCGAGATACGGATTTATAATTAGTCCTTAGTCGTTACTCAACAATAAGAAAATGTACAAAACAAACCAAAAAAACTTTATAAAAGACCGTTGATTTATTCATCCAGTTGAATTGCAAATTTTTAAGTTTCTTTGGTTCTTCCAACGAGTTGGGTTTATATATATATATATATATATATATATATATATATATATATATATATATATATATATATATATATATATATATATATATATATATATATATATATATAAGATGTGTTTTGAAATTTGCAGCGATATTACCTTAGTTTCTACGAAAATTTAAAAAAATACTATGTCTGTACTCGGGGTCGCATTAAATAAGAGGATAAACTGTATTACTGATTTTTAGCTACGAAAAGGGGGTCGCATTATGTTCGTGGTCACTTTGTCCTCGAGTAGATACGATAATTCATACCGTGGAGCAGGGGTCTGCCAACTAGTGGGGGTGCGATTTCAAGTGTTTTGTTGTTTGTTTTTTTTGTTTTTGTTTTGAAGTAAACTAATTTTTATGATAGTTGGATGGTAGCATGTTCCAAGGTCTTGAAGTATATCAGAGTGGGCGGTGGACGAAAAAGGTTGAATGCCCCTGCCGTAGAGTCTCAGTGTTGCCGCTTATCAGTTTGGCCAGCGAGCTATTTCTCTCTTCACACTAAAGGTCTCTATCTCTCTCTCTCTCTCTCTCTCTCACACATACACACCACATTCTTTCACCACACGCAGACATACACACATTTCCACATACATACATACATACAAATACTCACATACACACGCGCTGTTTTTTAGATGAAGGTTTTATTGATCGAAAGCACAAAAAAAAGCACATCTGTAACTTTGTGTCGAACTAAGCAAGCAGAGAATCGATATGATCATTTTCTTCCAGTGAGTTGATCACCCAAAGTTTGAGCATAAATCCATGTGCGCAATTTTTCTGGGTTAAGATTGGTTTTAGTGAAGAGTGGATAATCCCGAAAACCGAACGAATTCTTTTTTTTTTTCTACAGAAAAACAATTTGCGCTTTCAATCAATAAGACCGTCATTGCCTTCCTTTTCGTCCGTCATACAAAAATACAGCTTTGAAGTACGTAGAGCATTCGGCGATGTGAGAGAAATCCTCCATTCTTAGTACGCTCTTGAAGTCATCAATGAAAACGAGTTCGTCATTGTGTTCTTTATCAATAGTGAATTTTATCGACAATTCGATGGAATTCACTTGATTTGTTTGTTAACCCTTCCCCTGAGACCAGAGTGTGAAGGTGTCGCCTACATATCTGAGCTATATTCTATTTACATTTCGATGTTCCCGTTCTCTGGATCAAATTTTCAGTGTTACTCATAGATGTTAGCCAACACCGGTAAAAGTGTTGATCCCATAGCCACACATCTCTTTAATTCATATGCGTTTAGAATTGAAACTGTGACGTCTGTACACAGTACTTCAGCATTTTCATCAGTTTATTCAGTGAGATGCTGGTCCGCTTCCGTCTCGAATTTGACTCGTCCGTGAATAGGTTCTTGTCATTTGTGTAGTTGGGACGGGCGCTTCTTTTATCACGTCAACAGTGTGGAACGAATTTCAGATTCTCTGAAACGTTGATCGATTTTACCCATCAGAAAACAATTCAGTAAACTGAGCATCGATATAAAGTTTGAAGGAGAATACGAGCATGTGTATGTTCATAGACGAACTTATTTCTTAATTTCCTAATTACTAGCATGAAAAATTACATGAGTGAAAGTGATTTTCAGCTTATCTCTACTCCCAACTCAATCTGCAAATGAACGCCAGTCTCAGTCGCTGACCTGACATAATCGCCAGCGATTCACCGAAAAATAAACGGAAAGTGATTATTTGCCAATAAACATATTGATTATAGTCGGTTAATCCAGTAGTGGACCGATCACCGTGGCCCAGTGGTAGAGTGCTCACCTCTGGTTCGATGGGCCGTGATCCAGTCAAAAGAATAGAGAGGTAATGTTTAAGCCAACGGGCAACAGTAAGAGAAGCCGGAATCTTGACGACGTGTGTCGGGTTTAAATGTAATCGGCGGTAAAGTATAACTCTATATTGTTTAATTTTACTTTGACCGGTAAAATCCTTAGAATGAATTAAAGCTTTGATGTATTCTATGAATGATCGTAATGCCTTTCGATAGTAAGTATTTTAATGCATTTTTATAGTAAAGTAATATGCTTTTAGTATTGAACAACCATAACCATCAAAAATGGCGAAGGATTCTATCCTTTTTTTATACGTGCATGGGTTTGTGAGTTTGTTTGTTTGTTCCAGCGCTCCTGACCATACTGTTTTGTCTGCAGATTGAAAATTGGCACCAGTTCTCCAATGGACCCTTTCTGCATTTTTTTTTTTTTTTTTTTTTTTTTGTGTGTGAGATTTTTCGGAAGAAAGCCTCTTATTCTGACAGGTTTATAATTTTGTTTGTGTGTTTCAGCGCTCCTGACCATACCGTTTTGTCTGTAGACTAGTGAAACTAACATCATAACTCCACTAGACTCATTCTGAAGGAATTATTTTTTTGATTTTGAATAAAAAAGCTCTTTTGACCTTTTAGGGCCTTATTCTGGCGCTTTTATCGATAACATCTAGAGTCTAGAGAATCTGGATAGATGTTAGTTTTTTTTTACTTTGTTTTAGATGTTTTTCAATCAAAAACACAAATGATGTCATGAATAGAATTTACTCTGAACATATCTATTTTCCGATGGATTTTTTTTACATAACTTCAAAATTTGACTCTACGGTTATTCACTTATTGACTGTGATAATGAGCTTTTTGTATCACATTATACCAAATCCTTAGAGTGATATAAGTATTGGCGTGTTTTTATAATAAATTATTAGTAATATCACAGGTACTTGAATACGTAATCAGCTTGTATAATGGACGATGTTATTTTCTTGGTTCTTTCATCATAATCATGGATTATACCACTTAGAAGTAATGTTTGCTGGTAAAAGTATCGCTAACCCAACATTTTAAATAATGGACTCTTCCACTGGAACAAGTTTGTTTTTTTTTTTTAGATTTTCTCTTTAAAAAGTCAAATAAAATTAAAATATGCGGCTTTTCAAAAGTTCTTCCACGAAACAGACGAAAAATAAAAAATAAAAAAAGACGTCTAGTTTTGAGTTTGCAGTAAACCATTTTTGAGGCAGCGGACGACCTCTTCCCCTACGTCTACCCACCTGTCTCCTATACCTAAAGCCACCACGACCTCCGATGACTCACCCTGACATACGATCCTAACTATTTTGGGGGGTCTGTCGACGCCCAAAATTTCTTCACCATATAAATCAATGGTAATTGCTTCATCGTTTTGTACCATTTCGGCTTACCAAAGGTTCTTTTAGGTTCTGACAACGGAGGAAACCTGTATATCTGTGATATATTTCTTTTTCTTCCACTTTGAACAAGTCCACCATCGGTTTATTAACCTGTGAATAAAACAAAATGGTGGGGAAAATACTAATCACTGCTACCCACAACAGATCGGTTTAATCTCTATAGCTGGGTTTTGGTTATTCATGTGTTCTGACATTTATATCTATCTATCTATCTATCAATCTATCTATCGGGGCTTCGCCCAGCCCTCGCTGTTTATAATAAAAACTTGAAATTTTGCACACACACTCCTCTCAATGAGAGAGGAAATGCTCAGGTTCTTTTTTAATTCCTCTCCAAAATAGATTTTGGGTGGGCTTTTCGATGTGCAATGTGAATTTATGCTAAATTAGTCAATTGTTTTTTGGGTTTTTTTTTTTTTCATTCAAACGTTTCCTCAATGTTCACAGCCATTCAATCGGCGAGAGAAGAAACATTCATCAATCATGCTTTTTTCCAACTCTTTATTTGATCACCGTGTGCATGTAGGGGTGGTGGTGATTCATAATTTCCCTTGGAATGCCAGTCGACCTTTATGCTCCTACTTATATGAAGACAAAAAAAAAGGTCGTATTACTCAGCTCGTTGATAAAGCACTTCAAAAGTTGGATGGAAATTAACCCACGAAGCTTCAAAGTGCTGACTATTGTTTGATTATTGCGTAAAAAGTTTTATCTCTCTGGCGCCAAATAGTCTCACTCATCATGGCGTCGACCAATATGAACTGAAATATCGATCGAAGTATGCGCATGCGTAGTGCACAGCAGACGAACCCATCCATCACGAAGAGGAGCGAATGTCATTCTCCCTGGCCAGTTCTCTCGACTTAGTGACACTTATCACCCCGCTAGGAGATACCGGTAGCCACAAGTGTCGTTTCACTTCCTTTCTTTTACGTCTTTATAATACCGATCACCATAGCCCAGAGGTAATGTGCTCGCCGCCGGTTTGATAGGGCGTGGGTCAATCCACCGCCTAGTCATACCAAAGACATTTAAAAATGGTACTCAATGCCTCTCCTCTAAGAACAAAGCTCAAGGACAAAGATTGAGAAACCTCTGCCTGACAATCGAAGGTTACAGCCCAATCAGTTCGGACACACTGATTCTCATACGATCAGCTAGGTTGAGCAACGTCGAGTCTAAACTTAGGTAGGTGTCCATTAGGGAATACATGGTGCCGTAAAGCAGAACAAAGCTTCGACAGGCCTGGCAAGCCGGAAGAGGGTCTTACTAATACTATCGGACAATTTTGACTCGTTCCACATAAACACGAAGGTTTATCTCCTTCCTTACATTCTGTTTGCTTTAGCGTGACAGAAACATACAAACATTTATGATAATATTTGTTCATGCGTTCTTTTATTCGCTTCTCAGTCCGTTATTTCTTTTCTTTAGTCATTTCTCCTGTCACTTCAACATATTCGTCGATCACTAATTTAATTTTGCAAACTTCTCCCACTGATTGTGTTTATAAAAAAACATCAGCACATTAACTTAACAAGTGTTTCGGGCTTTGTATTGGTTTCTCCGAAAAAAAATTGACCCTGTGTTTGTCGTGTGATGGGATTAGGAGCGTAAAATTTTCTTTTTATTTCATTCGATTGGTCAAGGAAGATCATTCTGTGTTACGCTAGATGACACCAGGAGCGTTCACTTTTAACTAGCGTCATTTAAGAATATTTTAACGGAGTTGGAGAGGTGTGTGAATTCGATCTCATCTTTCTGTCTTTCTGTTGGTCTGTCCACGTGATATCTCCAAAAGTGCCCAATGAATTCCAGTGAAGTATTGTGGAAGAATGGACATTAGAATATGAAATAACTGATTAAATTTTGGAGGTATACAATCTCTGAGTGCTTTTTTAGTAGTATTGGGTATGAAAAAAATTCTTCTGGATTGGACATTAGATGGCATTAGTCACGTTTAATTGAACTACCGTGGCCACCAAAGGTGGCGATGGCTTTTATTCCTTTTCATGTGTACGCTCCTAGCCATATTGTTTTGCCTACAGACAAAAAGTGGCATCAGTGCTCCACTTGACCCTTTCTAAAAGTGTTGTTTCGGATTAGGGAGGCTCATTTTGATGGGTTTATTAATGATATCTGGCCTCTTCAAAATCTAGCTGTTTCTAGATTATTTTTAACTAGACAACCGACAGGTTTTCCAGTGGATATAACATCAACATTCTCCATAACCTAGATGTTTTTAGATATTTATTTGGTCATTTTTAGATGTTTTCCTGTGGCAAACGCAAGTAATATCATAAATAGAATTTATTCTGACCATATCTACTCTTCGATGGAATCATGTTATAAGACTCCAAATTTTGACGCTACGGTTGTTCAATTACTAGCTGTGATGGCGAGTTTTAATTAACTCTATTCAAAAAGTTCACTTTAGATTGTATTGTGACAGCTCTCATATCAGTGGGCATTTTTTGAATATTCTTAAAATTGGTGTATTTTCGTTTATTGATTTTAGCATTGAAGCTGGAAGAAAAATAATCGATATTTTGGGCATGTTAGGCGTCTCTATTTTAAGAAAATTAATAATGCAGCTCAAACGCAAAAAAAATAATGCAGTTCTTATACAGCCAGCAGCAAATTGAATTCAACCGTCTGACAATTTCTTTAAAGCTATCAAGCTTTTTCACGTGAAATCGACGGTTATTATAATTAGTAGAATAACATACTAAATTTTGAAACATAATCAAAACGTAGAAATAAAATTTGAAGTCATGTAATAAAAAATAAAAAAAAGATTTCATCGAAGAATAAATATTGTCAGAATAAATTCTATTTATGACATCACTGGCGTTTTACATCGAGAATAGAGTGAAAAAGATATCTAAAACATCTAGATTCTGGAGAATCAAGACGTTATTAATAATCCCGTCAGAATATTCCACCACCAAGTCAACACCCCCCCCCCGAGAAGAAGCATTTTTAGAAAGGGTCTAGTGGAGTTCTGATGTCAATGTTCAAGTCTGTGGATAAAAAGGTATGGTCAGGAGCGCTGGAACCCACAAACAAATTATTAAACCCGTCAGAATGAGGCCCCTAAAAAGTCTAAAAATGCTATTTTTCTAAAAGTGAGATAAAAAAAAAGATGTTTTAAACCCGTCAGAGTAATACCCCCAATCAAAAGGGTTTTTTTTTCCATAAGTAAAAAATAAAAGAAACATTTTCAGATTGGAGTACTGATGGCAATTTACAAGTCTATAGACAAAACGGTATGACCAGGAGCACTTTAACAAACAAGTATGTAAACATTCACACACACACACACACACATAAACCCATGTATGTATAAAAAGGATAAACCCTTCCACATCTTTGATGGCCACGGTTGTTCAATAGTTTTTCCCAACAGATCTGTAAATAAAATATCCCGTTTCTATCAAACTCTCTACTCTGGGGGACTAAAATGTCTCTGGAAGCCAGAGTTATCGCCCCCTGATTGTTAAATCTTTTCATCTTGGGTAATACTTTCGCCGTTGAAAAAAAAATATTGCTAGTCGTAACTAAAGCATCAAATTTTAAAGTAAACTATTTCAAAGTATATAGGATCCAATAAAAGAAAGTGATAAGTGATCTGGCAAATGACTTATGATCAAATCAAAGGTTCAAAATATAATTTTATTTTATCTCAACTTAGTACTCTTATCTTGACGTGTTCACCCACATAATCCGATCTCTCTTGTACCAGCAAGCTCCTTGGAGAAAGCGAAGCTCAGTGCAAAGTGACTGAGCATCTTCTCGTCTTCGCTTCTTTGCACTTAGAGCGGTCTCTGCATGCCACTTTGCAGCCACATCGGATAAGTTGTCGCAGGATTTTGATGCTCCGGGGAGGTTGTTCAAACGAGATCGCCTCGTTGAGCCACTGTATACACAGCCTGAATTGGATGGGTTAGGGAGAACTAACTGGTCAATGAGACCTCAGCACTATATATATATATATATATATATATATATATATATATATATATATATATATATATATATATATCCAGCCTGATACATGGCACGTTTGGTGTGCTTCGCAAGTGATACTTGAAGTGATGCAATAGTTTAAATGAAACACTATCCATGGTCAAATAGCTTTTCTTAACTCCATTTACACTAGTCAGGAAACATGCTTTACTGTACAGGAAACAGCAACAAATCTTTTCATTGCAGCACAAGCTAACTTACATCATTCGGCTCTTCGGAGAGTGCTATGAATACATCTCTAACAAGGGCATATACCTCCCAGGCTTGCCAATCTGATTGTTTCTTTTTCCCATGGAAGAATGACTATAGATCACACCTAGGTAGTGCATGGAACATCAGTGAAAGTCACAAGGATAACTACGTCATTGTAAACTGTTCTTATCAGGACCGTCTTGTATTCTTCCATTCAACAATGATCTATGCGAAAATTCAACCGGATCACAGGGGACCAAACAACCCAAGTTCCAGTCATTAATAATAAATCAAGAACGGAATTCTGATGATCTGTCCACGTACCTCTGAAAGGGAAGCTGTGGATAAGAGGGAGACCTGTGAAAAAGCAAACTGCGGATAAAGGGACACTAGAAGGGAAAATATAAACTAAATGCTGACTGATGATCTTTTCTGTAATCAAATCACCGTAGTCCAACAAATGACCGACCGTTTCGGCCGTTGCATTCTACGGCCTTCGTCAGGTATCATCTGATTTTTGGGAAGTAACGAACCGAACCCTTTAATTATCCAACGGGGGTATATTGACCGTACTCCCCTCTTTTAGCGTTTGTAGTATTGTTATACTATCTCACACTTGGATCGAACCTAGAACCATCAGATTACTTAACAGTAATTTGTCTGATGCTATAACCACTGTGCTATGTGTCCATGGACAACAGGTGCTAATTTTTAGGTGACAGATTTTTTTTTTTTTGTACGAAAACCAACCAAGATGAGGATGGTCCGAATATCAATAGAAATAATAATAATACCTCATCTCAAAAATTCAGAGATATACAGATATTCATGTACAAAACCATTTTCCACGCTTCTGAATCTCCAATACATGTAAACTACATTTAGCTGATTGAGCAAATGATAAAAGGCTGGGTGATCTTCAGACGTTTCCAAGCAGGGTCGGATTCGGACTTCGGGGTCCAGGGTACTTCATGTTCCTTTGGCCCCTCAGACACAAAAATCAAAATACATGACAAATCACAAAATTAACAGATCAACGTCCGTTTATTGAATGTAATCGGAACTGACAAATATCCATACATATTTTGAACATGTGAAAATAGTGCACTTGCTTTGGGTTCGGGTTATTTGCTACAGGGGTGAAAACCCAAACACAACTCCAAGAAAGTAATCAAGAAAATCACCATTCCTGTTGGATCAGCAGTTTCAGGGGGCCAAGACACATCACCTGCTTTGGGTGTGGACGGTGAGCTCTAACGGTGACCGCCCAAACACAACCCTGAAATCGTCACCAAGAAAACAACATTATACATTGGCACCTACGTCAGACCACTCCAAACAGACATTCACCATACCGATCTTGAAAATGAGAACAAAAACATCAAATGGGACATTATCGATATTATCGGAATGAGAAGACCCAGAGAAGAACTAATCGAACTGAAGAGCAGACATCCTCTTTCCAGCTACGGAAAAGAAAAAAAGTAAAATCAAGCAGACTTCCTCATCCATAAAGAACTCAAATACGTCGTAGTAGGACTCAAAGCTATCTCAGATTGCGTAGCTAGCGTTACTGTAGAACTCTCACTGAACACCATTTAAGACTACGCCCCCACTTCGCAACCGAGGAGGCTATTGACAACCTCTACAGCGACTTGAAAATTGAGAACATTACTAAAAAGTAAAATTGAAAATCTAAAATATAACCAATACGTAAATAACTAAAGGTGCAAGTTAAATAGTGTGGTCTCCAGGAAGACCCGCAGTCCCTCTTACAGAGCTAGCAATACTGCTTCATTTTCGTAACTTATACGCCAATTACTGTAGACTCAAAATACAAGCAGTAATTTTATTGATTCATTAAAGGAACTATAAATTTTGATTGTTATATTTTTGTATAGCGGTGGTCCGGGGCGAATTGCTCCATTTGCTCAACCTTAAAAATAATAAGATCCCATTAATCCTAAAGAGAAGGGTGTATAACCAATGCATCCTCCCAATAGTCACTTATGGAGCTGAAACATGGAACTTAACCAAGAGACAGACCCGTAAGCTGAGAACCATGCAACGTGCACATGAAAGAATAATGCTGGGCCTCACATGGAGAGACCACAAAACAGCACAGTACATCCGGGAAAAGACAAGAGTTAGAGACATCATAGAATCCATAAAAATCTCAAATGGCTTAGGGCTGGCCATGTTGCAAGAATGGCAGACAATCGATGGACATCACGACTCACAACATGGATTCCCCGAGACCACATGCGCAACCGAGGCCGGCAAAATGTTAGATGGAGAGACGAGCTAGACAAGTTTATGAAGTACTGGCTCCTTGACGCCCATGATAGAGAAGTGTGGCAAATCCTGGGGAAGGTCTAGATGATGATGATGATGATGATGATGAAATCTGCCACTGTTTTTAAGATTTTCCTGACATTCTGCAAATGATGATGCTGGTAGACTATTGTATCAACATTATAAATATACGTGTTCCGGATTTTAATAATTTTGAAAACTTTTTACCGTCATCAGAATTTTTTAATTGTATCTGTATAAATATCGATTCGGAAGTTTGTTGTTGCAGCAACGAATGAACGTACGACGTATCAATGTCTTGTCCATAATAAAAAGCAAACAAACTAGAACCTTGACTTTGAAACAGTTTACGATCCCAAAAATCTTTAAATGAAGAGTATGCAACCAATGCATTCTCCTGATAGTCACTTATGGAGCTAAAACATGGGACCTAATCAAGAGACAGACCCGCAAACTGAGAAGTATGCAACGTGCACATGAGAGAATCATCCTCAATCTTACATGGATAGATCACAAGACAACACAATATATCAGGAGGAAAACGGAAGTCCAAGACATTAAAGAATTTATTAGAAAAAACTCAAATGGCAATAGGCAGGCCATGTTGCAAGAATGAAAGACAACCGATGGACAACATGGATTCCCAGAGATTACATGCGAAACCGAGGCCCACAGAATACAAGATGGAGAGATGAACTAGACAAATTCAGAAAATACTGGCTCTCCAACGCCCATGATAGAGAATTATGGCGAATCCTGTAGAAAGTCTATGTCCAACGACGGACGTTAAAAGACTGATGATGATGATGATGATGATGATGATGATGATGATGATGATGATGATGATGATGATGATGATGATGAAGAAGTTTATTTTATTTATTTATCTATTGTGATATGAAAAATGAATGTTTAGAGACAGTAAATATGCAGATTCATAAGTAAAAAGAAGAAAAAATACCCTACCGACAAAAGAATTTTTCGGCGAAACGCCAAACGGTAAAAAGCCGAGTCGGCGAAAACATTACTTTGGCGGAAAGGTTTTCGGCGAAACGTCCGCATGACGAAACAGTTGTCGGTTTACTTGTTTTCGGCGAAACATTATTCGGCAAACAGTCCGAGAGCCCAGAAGCCCGGGCAGAGACGACAGATGCCGTAGCCAGCGTACGGGAACTTCGTATGTGCGTCGTTAATATCCATAAAAATTCATTAGAAGTGTGCACACTCATGCGCATGCGCTTTTATGGATACGAAAAAATCAATATTAGTGTACTTGGTGTTCACGTATGGCCCTCCAAAGCAGTGCTGTTAGATCTAGCCCCAAAATGGCCAATTTGGCAACCTTGCTTCAAAGTGAAGTTCAAAGATTATAAGTGAAATTCCGGGCGCCTCTTTAATGTTTTTATATCGTCTAAAGTCTGCAAATCAAAGATATTAATTTCAAATTTATTTTGAAAATCAACGGTGAAAAGGAAAATTGGACAGACCCCATCATTGGACATTAATTTCATGCTTTTTTCCCGGATTTCTGTCTTTATATTCCCTTGACAAAACTTTCAAACGAATTTAATTCCGCTCCTTTGTATACTGATTATAATCGATTTCTTCAAAGCGAAAGATAAAAGATCGATAAATAGAACGTAAAGGCCATATGAGTGCATCTGTCCGTCTGCTTTCTGCCATTAAATTAAAATCATGTCGGGTACAATCAATTGTGGTCACAGCTAAAGAAAACGTTAAACCTTTATCATACAAATTTAGCTTCGGTTCGAGGTTTGTTTTTTTTTCTCTAAAGCCCTTGAAAACAGATCTAGAGAATTGAAATTGTAATAGGTTCTAGCTTAGACAAAGAACTTTAAATAAACTGTATGTTGAATGTATACGACATACTTTTGGGGGGGAAATCTCTTAACTGAAACGTATTAAAATTTCGACTCACTCGGTCGTTTTAACTTTTTTTGTTACTCTAAAACTCCTTAAAACAGACGAAGAGAAATGTTCGTATGTTGTAGCTTTCCAAAAGTTTAGCAAGTTCAATTTCATTTGTCCACTTAATTATTTATTGGTATACTATACCTTTTTGGAAAGCTCTATGTCTAATCTACAACGTACTGGAATTTCAATTCTCTATGTCTGTTCTAAAGGGAGACGCCGGAGTATGTATGAATATAATTTTACTTCAAACTCAACCTTATCTGAGATACGCATAGAATAAATTCATGTAAAATAAATTTACTTAAACCTACATCTACGCAAAGAGAAAGAGATGATTTTAACTTGAAAACAATTCAAAATGATGGCGTATTTATATTCATGGAGATATAAATGAACATGAACTTATATAACGATCTTTCCAAAAAGGTATTGCATACCAATATCAGATGATGACCGAGATGCTCATAAATGATTCAATGAAATTAAACATGCTATACCTTTTTGGGAAGCTCTATGTCTAAGCTACAACATATTGAAATTTCAAATCTCTACAGCAAAAAATGAAAGCTGAAATGACTGGGAGAGTCGAAATTTTGATATGTTGTAGCTTAGACATAGAACGTTCCAAAAAGATATGCCGATGTCAGATGATGATTGAGGTGTCATAAATAATTTAATAAGCAAATGGAATTAAACATTAATTCACATCCGACAGTTTATTCAAAGCTCTCTGTCTAACCTGGAACATATTAAAATTTCAGCTATCTAGGTCTCTTTTAAGGGGTTTTAGAGCAAAAAAAAAAAAGCCAAACGGAAGCTAATTTTTTATAATATACTTAGCAGTTTATCGTTTTATCGTTTCCGTAAGCTCTGACCATCCCTGGGTGCAAGGATGGGCTACCAGAGCTCAATCGTATTCACACATTTTAGCACTAATCAAAACATCATATCTGTTAAATGTTAAAGCAGTGAGATCTAACAAGCGATGAGGTATTGTAAAATCCAAGACTCCATTTACTGCATTTGTATAATTTTTGTACGTAAGGAATAAAGCTTAGCTTTATACGTACACTTGCAGATTGTCAAATTAAGAAACAATGAAGAAAAATTTGTATTTCGATCTATAATTTGCATTGTATCAAGCATGATTAATAGCATCACGAATCCCGTATTATCAATATAATCTTCACAAATAACGAATATGTACTCGATATATTAAAATGTTCCAATTTCTTCTTTAACGTTAATTCAGTCCTAATTACATTACGGAACTTTTTTTTTCTAACCTTTTCTAATCATAAAGTTATTTCCTTACTGATTAAGTCAAAAAAGTATTCGAAAAATAATCATCGTTCTCTTCAAACTTAGAGATTGTGATCAGAACATCTATACATCGGATAGCTTAGGGAAGGTACTTAAAAACTGCAAGCTCCTCTAGAGCTCCAACAATTTGGTTCATGAGGCCAAATTTCATATGCAGTCGTGGCATCAATATCTTCCAAGGGTCAAGCAGCGACTTCTGCGTGGTTGTTCATTTGATGTCCCTATCACCCCAAAGAGAAAGATAGCAGAGACACTTTGAGACCCATCAGGAATGCCACCACTCTGAAGTCTCCGATGATCTTCCAGTCATTCTCATCATAATCCAAAGAGTCTACCGAGGTCTCGATTGCTAGTGAAATGAAGTACCTAAAATTTATCTTGATCCCCAAAAGGCATGCTGTGATATGCCTTGTAGGAATTGCCCATCTTAGCTGAGTATTCTCTGAGGTAAAGGTCAAAGCTGTTGTCTTTGCTTGATCATGGATTAAGAAGATCCTGGAGTGCAAAGAATTCCCCAAGGTCACTAGGAAAGAAAAAACTGCTCTGTACAGTGGTTTAAGGCAATCACAACGCTGAAACTACGGGGAGTTGGTTGAGATTATGGTGAAGAACTACGGTAAAATACGCCGCAGACTATCCCTCAAAGCCCATGTCCTTGACTCTTATCTTGATGGATTAAAAAAAAAATGGTCGCATGGTTAGCGATTCAACGAGAATATACTGGACTTCGAACACCGTTACCAAGGAACGTACAACGAGGATAGGACGTGAGATTCTATTTTGGGGTCTGGTTTGTTAGAGTAAATTATAATACTATCATAAATAACGAAAAACTATTCATTACATTAAGCAGAATATATATCAAGTTACTTCCCTTGCTTTTTGGAGACAGTTATGGCTAAAAAAAATCTTGATTTTCAAGAAACAGGTGGACACAAATCTAAAGGATTGTTTTACTATAAATCTGCATTGCAAATTTAAACCCCCCCCCAAATCCTACTTTGGGGAGGAGGATTTGAAAAAAACGTTTTGCTAGACATAAAGAGAGAATGTTTAAATTTTCAACCTTCTAGCTACATTGGTGCGGCCTGTACACACGATATATACATTGACGGTCAGCCAGATCAATTTAAACATCAAAAGAAACCTATGTTGACAGTTTTGGTTGACGGTTCATAATACGCAAGTTTATTTGGCTTTGATTATGAAATTTTGTTCTGTTTTTTGTTTTGTTTTTTTTTTTAAGGGGCAACCAGCCAGTCACAGTGGTATGCGTCAGCTAAATTAGCTGGAGGAGCGCGATCAGGATTGGTCAGACGATTTGTAATAAGGAAACCTCGTCCCCAGTTCGACCTCCCATTCTCTTTCCAGACAACATTCCGAATACAGCAAGAACTCACAGCCACAACGATAAAACTATCAGTAGTATTAATTATATAAAAAAAAAAAAACATTCGAAATCAGAACCCTGATTATCTTAGTTCGGCACTACTGGTCGGCGTCTGAGCTCAGGTAAAAAGTCAGGATTCTGAATTCTGATTTTCAAGGCTGGAGGGCTACCCCACTCGATTGTTTTTCACCAATCTTCCTAGCCTATTTTTAGCCTTTTGTCGTACTGATCTAAGCTTGATAAATATCATCATGCTCGCTTTCTTATCTGTCTATACAGGACTCCTCTGTTATAAAATAGTTTATCATAGCGTGGTTTGCGTTATAAGCCGGATGGAAGGTGGACCGTAAAACATTAATCTGGCGACAGAATAGCTAGATCTCGCACCAAAATAGCTAGATCTAGATCCAAATTAACTGAATCTTATCGCTGCTCGGTTATAATGCAGTTGATCTTCTTGGATCCCAACATCCACGTTGTAACGGGGAACGCCTGTATTTTAAATTTCAATCTGACTTTTTATTTTAATTCAATACTTCCCCCCCTCTCTCTCTCTCTCTCTCTCTCTCTCTCTCTCTCTCTCTCTCTCTCTTTCGTGCCCCTCTTCCTTCAAGATCAGTGGTTCTCAGTCTTTATTCTATGAGCGCACACCAACAAATAGATTTGACTTTGGCGGTACACCAACTCTTCACTTAATCAAAATAGGAATATACATTGATATACATATATCAGGGTATTCAGAGAGTAATTAAGTTTTTTAATTAATGTAATAAATCATGAGCCAACCAACAAAACTAAGAATAGAATTAAATAGCACAAAACATCGTCTGGTGTTAGTTCATCATCTCTTCTATCCAAAAGTGTGTCGTTCATAGTGTATAACAAAGTTCAACTCCATCGAGGATAGAGACTTTAGATAGTAAAGAAAAAAAAAAACTTAAAAAACAAAAACGAAATTTTTAAAAACAAACATTATTTTTTCGACGAGAGAACGAAAATTCACCTTCCCATCGGACTTCCGTCATTAATGATGATGGTGATTACATAATTGATTGATAGTATTTGATTTAACTTAACTGGTATTTCTTTTTATCTCCTTGTTCATCCCAGACACGAAAATATGTTTCATTTTCCTGACATCCTGATATTTGGCCACAATTAGTGTATGGAACTTCATATAGATTACATACATCTGCTTCCACATAGCAGTAAACTTTGAATTCTCGATGAGGGGATGTACGGAAAGTTCTGTAAAATGAAATGACTTAGACGAAAACATTTCATGAGTGAATAGACGAGACTTCTATATCAGCATACGTACTCATCACACCTTTCTCTTTTCATCTGTCACTAAAAGTCGTGACCTCAACGAGTTCAGTGATAGAGCCACTAGATTGACCTGTACAGTACAAGCTCAAGGCTCGAAATACCAACAGAGAAGGACCAACAGAAGGAATCGTTTGGAATTGATTTTCTTCCCGAGACAGGAATCTCTCTCATAGCCTTCATGTCGCCGTGCTGTCTTGCCAACTCCAACAATTAGCTAAAAATAGTTCTAAATGTTGAATTTTCGCGCTACTGAAACAAGAAACGCGCTAAATTTAGTGCGAAAAGCGCTAAATTGGCAACGCTGGTCACGGCATAATAGTTTGCTGCAACAATCAGTCAATGAGACAAACAAAAATTGTAAAAGAACAAAACCGGACGCTACTCATTGAAAAGGTTTTAAACATGGCGCCCTAAGAGGCGCCAAACATATATAGCCAATTTAGCAATTTAAAATGGCTGTATATGGCTAACAGTTTAATTGAGCTCGTTTGGGCTTTTTTTTTTTCGCTTTTTTGAGTTCGGTTTATCACGTAAGGATTGTTTGAGTTGGCAACACGCGACCCAGGTGGTGCCAAAAATACATAGCCGATTTAGCTATTTAAAATTGCCATATATGGCTAACAGTTTAAATAAGCTCGTTTTGGCTTTTTTTGACGCTTTTTCGAGTTCGGTTTAGCCCTTAAGAATTATTTGAGTTGGCAACACACGACCCAGGTGGCGCCAAAGATACATAGCCGATTTATCTATCAAAATGGCTGAGTATAGCTAACAGTTTAATTGAGCGCGTTTGGGCTTTTTTCACGCTTTTTCCAATTCGGTTTGGAACGTAAGATTTGTTTGAGTTGGCAACACTGGCCACAATAGACGGTTTGAGAACCCCTGTTTTGGAGAAGCTGGATTGCGTAATGTTTACATTATATGGGTCGATCGATTGTCCCGCTTGTTTTGTATGCAAATAGCGGGAAGGTTAACCTGCGGTGGACGGGGTTGGTGACTGGATAAACAAATATCTACCCAGAGAGAGAGAGAGAAAGTACGATTTACGAGACAGGCGTTACTATTTAATCGGGGACAATATACGGCATTACTTGTCGGTTGGAAAAAGAGAGGTGTTTTTTTCTGCCTTCCGTTGTCGGGCAGATTTGCGAGTAAAATATACAAGTGGCTTTAAAAAGCGTTTGGTTCTATAGAAAAGGGTTCGTTGAATGAAAAACAAATACAAAAACAGAGAGGAACGAAATGTGGAAACGGGAAAAGGAGAAGGAAAACAATCTAACAATGGACGAAAGAAAGAATGAAAAATGACACGAGAAAGAAAAACATGAAAAAAAAAAAGGATAAGAAGGAAAACAGAAGAAAAGGGGAAGAAGAAACAAAGGAATAAAAAAAGAAGATAAAGAAAGAAAAGAACAAGGAAGAAAAAAAGAATGAAAAACGGTGCAAGGAAGAAAAACAAGAAAAAAAAGATGAGAGGGAAAACAGAAGAAGGAAAAAAAGGGGAAGAAGAAACAAATGAATAAAAGACGAGAGAAATAAAGGAAAAATGGCACAAGAAGAGAGAACAAGAAAGAAAGGACAAGAAGAAGACAAAAAACAAACAAAAAAAGGAAGGAAGAAAAAAGAAAGAAAGGAAGAAAGGTGTGAAAAGGAAGAAAAAAACAAGAGGAAAGGAGGAAGGAATAAGGGGGGAAAAAGGAAGATAGCAAAAGAATAAAAAAGTGAAAACTTTGAAGAGAGCAATAGAATAAACAAGAACCATAAGTTCAACAATGCGTCCCTCATCCGTGGTAGTAGTAGTAGCAGAAGGCAAAGTGGAAAAGAAGACAGAAAAGCAAGAAATCTTTCTTTACATCAATTAATTCTCGTACTTGTAAAATATTGCGGTATAGAAATATTCTGCAAGTGTCGTTTTCAATAAAAATCGTAAATAGACATTTTTGGCCATTTTCTGCTTTAAAGCAAACTTTGGATTATTTTTTATAACATCACAAGTAGCTGGTAAAAAAAATTGATTGGAATAGATGTTACACCTTTTAATTACGTCATGCCCCTTAATGATATCATACTTTCCAATAGCATCACATCTCTTCTTTCCTTCATATTTCTATTATTTAATATAACTGGCACCGACCGACAGACCAAAAATAGAAATGAGTTGACACATCTGAAGAAAAAGCAAGTCCTGGAAAACACGAAACAATTAAAGAAGGAAAGAAGGGGAAAAACTGCGAAAAGTGGGAAAAGAACTGAAAAATGAATAAATAAAGGAAAGTTTTGAAAGTGAAAGCAAAAAGAAAGAATAAAGAGAGTTTAACGATCCGACCAACTCTTATTGACAACACACAACGAAGAACTAGGACACTTGAACAATAACTGCTTCTATGAATCCACTGGATGCAAACATGTATACAAAATCAGCCTTTCCAAAGATCCACGCCCCTTCAACGATTATGCATAAAATTTCCTACTCGTAAAATCGTAAAATTATAAAGCTAACCTTGTAACCTTAAGAAAATTCTAAAGACTCGTTGTGAGTAGAGCTGGATTAAGTTGGTAGCATATGTTATACAAGGGTCCCTCGGACATGAACTGTCCAATCTAATTACATACGCACTGTCGGCAAAATGGGAACACATACATATGTATATGCATGTGTAAATATTCATGCCTACGACAACAGAGTAGAGAGATGGGTAATTCAAGTGCAGTATCGTGGACTCTTGCCTACCATCAGTGTCGTTAGCTCAGTTGGAAAACTCGCCCCCCCCCTGTTCTATTTTTGTCAGTCCACGCAATTGCCACTTTTATCGAACTTCATTCGGTACATCTGAAGTCAGTTTGGTTCGATCGACGAGTCTGTTAAAGTCAAAATTTGTTACCTTGATATTCATTTTAGCAATGGCTTCCTATACTACTCTTGCAACTACTTTTAATCAGGCATGGGAAAAACATGTTTTCATCAAAATACTAAGGGTCAGTGTACAGGTTCCGTCTTTGAAGGTCAAGGGTTATCTTTCTTTTGAGCATCGTTTTCACCAAACAGATATTATTTGTTTCTTTTCTTGTTCGACCATAGGCTGGAGCGTTCGAAATGATTGAATAGGCTTTATTTCTAGAGCAACTCAAAAGAATGAAAATGAATGAAGCATAAATTTATTTTATGGAAAAGAAGAACGCTCATCCATCTCAGTAGAGAGTTGGTGTCCATTCTTTTCCAATGCAGTGCTAATGTCCTTGAAATCTTGGAATAAATGTCCATTTAGGAAGCACCGAACAGCGGAAGAGAGAGTGGAGAGATGGGGAGAGATTGAAAAAATTCAAAATCTAAATCGAATCACCGTAGCTCTGCTAACGATCTGTCTGACTAACCGGCTGAACGGGCAACGGATTCTTTTCTCGGAGTGTGTCTATGGGTGTGTGTCTCTGGGTGTGGCCGGTCACATCATGGGGTCTGCCATCTTGAAAACTTGTACATCACTAGATGTGATCTAAAAACGTCCTTTTTGTTATATTGTTTTTGTTTTGTTTTGTTTTTTTTTCAAGTGCTTTTTTGTGGGGTCTCTATGGTCATTTTGGCACAACAATGCCCGAGTTCTGGTTGGTAGTTTTTAGATAATTTCTCTTTTGAATTTTACGTGATTAGTTCAGGTACGCGTGAGGGCTGCGGTGATTCATTCATATGAGGTACAGATATTTCTTTGATCTCATCTAAGCTCATGCCAAAGACTTAATAAATGGTGCTCAATGCCTCTCTGCTAAGCTCTCAGCATAGCGAGTAGAGTTGAGGGTGCCTGGAGAAGGATGGGTTATGTCAGACTAACTTTCCCAAAACACAACTAATCAAATAATTCATCCACACACACGCACACACACACTCCATCAAATAAAAAATAATATCCCTGCTACTAATACTAGTAATGTAAAGGCAATTACAAACAGACCTGTTAACCTGCTAAGCATCCAGCACAGCGAGTAGGGTTGAGGGTGCCGGGAGAAGGATGAGTTCTGTCGGGCTACATCGCCCAAGACGCACCTACATGCATGTTTCATCCACACACAGACATTTCATCAAATGAAATTCAATATTCCTGCTACAAATACTATCAGTATAAAAGCACTCACAAACAGATCAATAAAAACCGTCACATGACCAATGTCAGCTGTGTTTGGAGTGATCAATTAAGAAATTGAGAAGAGGAATGATCAGTGAATAAGCTACTTTTGTTGCCTTTTGATGATCACTAGAAAAGTTTGAATTTTCAAAGAACAAGGGAGAATGTAGGGAAGCTTTGAAGGCTTGATTAGACCTTTTGAAAAGCGTACGATGTTTGTTTCTCAGTCGGTAAGAGCATCTGGTACAATTGACCTGTGAGTTCGAGTCTCACCGAGAGCTTACCGTTCATTTTCTATCGGCTGAACATATTTTCCAATACTAAATCATAAAGTGTATTAAGCCATATTATATTTCTTTACCTTTGTTTTCTTATCTTTATTGTAGTGGTATTCTAATTTGGAGTTTAATTTGCTTAGTTTTAAGGCGTTTATGTACGGTTCTTTTTTATTGTCATATATATCTCAATTATAATCATAGGTATGCCTTTCAAAACGAAAAATGGAATTAGTACATCTTTATCCAAGTATATCTGGAAATTGAAAGAAGAAAAACAATAACCGATTATTAAATGGACATTTTTGACAACTACCCTGGTTTACAATTGTGCAGCAAAAAAAAAAATATTTATTCCTGGAGGAGAAACTTAACATCATTGATTTTCCGAATGAGGAAATACTTTTGAATAGAAAAAAAACGAACTGGTAGATAAATGCAGGCACGAGAGAAAATTTCTAATAAAGCATGCAGGTATCAAAACATCGGAAGATAACTTTAATGACTGAAAAATGAATAACACGGCATAGTAATTAAAGTAATTCTTTGCTTACATAAATATGATATTTCATATATATATTAAAAATATATGTACCTATCTAACCTTGAAGTTATAAACATAATACTCAACAGTAATTTATACCTTCTAGATGGTTTTCTAATAACTGTAAAACATGAATTTTCAGAAAATTAAATCCAGAACGTAATACATATTTCTTTTTTAATTCGAATTCCGAACGCTGCTGAAAAACGTATATATAATAACTTATATTGATTATTACTCACTTGATAATTGCAGAGAAGCGTGGAACAGGTTTCCATAAGCATATTATTACAGTAGCCCTATTTCAGTGGAAATATTAAGCATTTTTACTATGAAATCAATTTCATTTTGTTAGGAGAATATATATATATATATATATATATATATATATATATATATATATATATATATATATATATATATATGACTATATATATATATATATATATATATGACTATATATATATATATATATATATATATATATATATATATATATATATATATATATATATATATATATAGCAAAAAAATGACGGGATTTATTCCGTGATCCATGGATGGAGAAATATTTTAGAATATTTCTATTTTTAAACACCGTTTGAAAATATACATATTCTTTTAAGGGGCTTGGATTTTCAAAAACTCGTTTCCAAAAATAAGAAATAAAATAATCATCTAACTCTCTCATTGGCGTGTTATCACAGTTTGTGAAAGAAAGATCTAAAACAAAATGAATGTGGGGTGCAAACATACATACATACATACATACATACATACTTGAGTGTGTGTCAAATATTATGAGACTGTCAATCAAACTGTCACCTTAGTCAACATCAGTATAGGTTTCTGGAGCTTCAAGTTTGGTTGTGTTGTGCATACAGGTCGCATTCTATGAGCTACAGGGCTGAAAATGTAAAAAAAAATATTCTTTACTAGATCCTGGAAAAACAATTTTATTGTTTCCTGAAAATCCACCCCAGGTATAGAATTTTAGTGGCAGTTCAATTTACAATGTAAGTTTATGCTGAATCGGTCCCTGAATTTCTCTCCGGTTGTATTCACGTTTGTTTTTCGAAAATCCGACCTTTTTTAGTGATCGCCGCTCAACAAGAATTGCGTAAAGTAACTTATTTATTGATCACCCCTTTTTTCCGATATTTTTTTTTCAAATTGATCGTCCTCAACACGTCATGCTTCCAAAAGACGTTGGTCACGTGACGGTCTCTATTGATTGACCTGTTTATTTCTTAATTTCATTGGATTTATTCGGAAGGACACCTGTCTTTCCATAATGCATAAGTATGTACGGAGGCACGTACACCCAAGTATCTTTAAATAAATGTCACTTTTAATTATATACCAAAGAAATCTCCCCTTTATCGATTTCACGTAAATAAATGGCAATGTCAGTTGTTGGGGACGTATTTCAAATTGCCTGCCTCCGTTTGTTAGTTCCGATTGCACGGCTAGACCTTCCAGAAGAAAAAAAAGCCCACGTCATCAGAACAGGTGCGTGAAGAAGAAGAAGAAGAAGAAGAAGAAGAAGAAGAAGAAGAAGAAGAAGAAGAAGAAGAAGAAGAAGAAGAAGAAGAAAGAAAGAAAGAAAGAAAGAAAGAGGAACGAAGAAGAATGAAGAAGAGGAAGGGGAAGAAAAGGATGAAGATGAAGAAGAGAGGAGGAGGGAGAAAGGAGAAGGGAGTAGAAGAAAATTTAGAAAGAAGAAAGAGGAACGAAGAAGGAAGAGGAATAAAGAAGAAGGGGGGGGAGAAAAGGATGAAGAAAAAAAAGGAGAAGAGTTGTCAATCATTTTAGATAAATATATTTTCATAAAACTAAAAAAATATCTGCTTATTCACCTGATCTCAAGAAAATGGATTAATATTTAAATTCCATCTTTCAGTTATCTACTTCCTTTTAATCCAAATCCTTCATACGTACGTATCGTTTTCTTCAATTAGAAATTGTTAACATAGGTTTCCTCAGTTTCCAGGTTGGTCTGGCTGGCCGGCTATGTACGTATCTCGTGCCAGGGTTGCCAATTCAGAATCGATTTTTCAATTTCTCGATTCTGGAAGTCACTCTCAAATTCGAAAAATTGAAAAGAAAAGCATCTCAATTGGCCATACTGCACTTTGATTCGCGAAAGGAAAATTAAACCTAAATATCGTCAACACCACTGGTCTCACAAATTCGAAAGAAAAAAACAACGTCTAAAATGGGAACCTTACAGGCTATACCAATGGAGTTAGATGGCTGGAAAATTGAAAATTGACTCACCATAATGTCTAGAAAAAAAGTGTTCTACCCCCTTCCCCGCTAATGGGTTGTTTTTTTTTGGTGGGGGGGTTCAGTTCGCAATCAAGGTTTATTCTAAATTGGTCGCTGGTTTCTGCCCGGCTGTGTTCGTGCTTGTTTGCTTGTTTCTGAAAATTCAGACTTTTTTCTATTTATCTGTCCGTCTATCATAATAATGATAATAATAATAATAATAATAATAATAATAATAAGAAGAAGAAGAAGAAGAAGAAGAAGAAGAAGAAGAAGAAGAAGCAACTGAAATGCAGTCGAGGAATTAATGATACTACTCTCAGAATGTCTTCTGAGATTCTGGGATTGAGCGTTTGATAGAGCCGAGCCGTAGCGGGTACTCTTCATGAGTAGAGGTATGGTTACTTACAATACTGACCGAGAGAAATGGCGAGATTCTCGGCCAATGGAAAACCTATAGAGCTCTACACAGAATGGAAATATTCTTGCTATCATCAAACACCTTGTCAAGTCTTACGAAATCGCACTGCTTACAACAGAATAATGTGACGATTACATCGTCAAATAATTTAGTTCAAATCAAATAGTGTACGTAAAGAGATGAGAGGAAAGGCCTTTGGCCAGCAGTGGACTTATAACGGCTGCTGATTATGATATATTCATATATGGCTCAGTTCCAGAGGCTGAACCTATATTTCATATTAGTCAATTACGATAACTTTCGTTGTCTACTTCGCTGCTATTTATCACAAGATTATTAATCGATCCAGTTTCAGTTATTAACAAGCGTTGAATTGAAGTGAAAGCTTCAGTGGCTGAAATGGAAAATCGTCGTCCATGTAAGTCAATCTAACTAAAAATATTTATAACAGAAAACAAAAAAATGCTCATATTACTTCGAGCGTCGTAAATTGTAGTTAGAGGTAATCCTTCGTCTTACGAATGTAAAATATGGAAGTTAAACACGGTATTCGAAGGCTCCAAAAGGCCATGCAAATGCTCTCAAAAGTGTGAGTATACAACACATCAGTAAGATATTAACAGAGCAATGGAGTTAAAAGCCATTAATTCGTTCTTTTTCGGACACTGTCGGAAATCTCTGAATGCACCTCTTAAGGAAATTATTACGACATGGCGCGTCGGATACATTGTTTCCCATTGTACCAAAACGAATTCCTGATGCGCAATATTCTGATAATGAACAAATTGATGGCTTTTAACTTGCGTTAATATCTGATGAATACGTTGCCTCTGTATGCTGTGTTCAACTAATATATTTTACATCCGTAAGACCAAGGATTAGCATTACCTCTGATTTCCGACGCTTATTGTAATATGTACATCTATTTTGTGCAGGTATATTTAGGAGTCCGGAAAAATGCTAGCCATGTTGAAACGATTATAGTGTACCGCTGTGAAGGTGTGAAGGGTGCAAAATTTCCTCTGGCCTATAATGGCTATTAATTGATAGTTTTGCCCCCGAGTGCATCCGTCCCCAGGCAGATTTTTGCCCCCGGTCACTGAGAACCCTTGATACGCCATTGCTGTTGTCAACATATTAGAACCTCTTAATCAAAATTCATGGAACAGCTTTGTAATGTTGTTTCCAGTTGAAAATAGTTTTTATTATGACTAATATAAAGCCTATTGTTTGGCAAGGACCGGAAATCTGGAACACTGTGGGAGCTAAAGAATACACCATCTATCTCTCTTTCTATTACCCTGACCCTGATCCCCACCCCCACCCCTGTGTCCCTAGCTAGTAGTATTGCTTTATTTTTACATCCCGGATATGCGGTCCCTGCTAGTCTATGGATCTATTAATAGTTATTTATTGGCTGTCCCTGCTACAAATCTATTAATAGATGAACTAATTTTCTGATGCATACTACTTGAGTGCTGTCGACAGAAAACATTTTTCACGCTAATCGACCTTGAAACGCGTCAAAAACACCGAAACGTGCTAAAAACATTCTTAGCCTTTTAAGGCCATTTTAATCGCTAAAATGGTTACATTTGTCTTTCTTATTTTTTTTTTTTTTTCTTATTTTACATTTCATCTTCTTTTGAAATGCTTTAAAATAGCTTAGAATTGTCGTGAATTACTGGAAAATATCTCTAAGGATTGGCTAAAATAGCACTAAATGTTGAATTTTTGCACCGTACAAACAAAAACGTGCTACATTTAGGGCAAAAAGTGCTTAATTGGCAAAACTGACTGCTACAAAAATAACTGACGTGTTTCGGCACTGTACCAACTTCAAGTCCGAAATAGACTTTTAACGTGATAAGGACATTCTCTGTCGTGAAATTCCTCGATAGCCGAAGTAAAGTCTGGACAGTGGGTTTTTGGAGGTCTTAATATCACAACTGGGGTTACCATATGGTATCCGAAAGAAGGACGCCCTCCTTTTTCGATTGGAATAAATCATCCTTTCACCTAAAAATAGCCACCTTCTTTAGTTTACACTGCTTTACAGGGACAAATCTGATTTCAATCGCTGTACTAGTCTGCATGTAGAGACCCGTCTTTACGACCATTGAACGACGACTCGTGAACAAGATACGTCTTGAGTTTTTGAAGATCGTAGACGGCGTGGTACTACTCTGTGTAGCCTAATCTTAAGGGCTCAGGATACATTCTGAGACTCAAAGACCTTGCATCAGTAGTTGTGAGGATCTACGGGAATTTTTTAGGTTATGGCCTCAGGAGGTGGTCGGACAAATAGGTTAATAGTGTTGTGAATAAAACCTCATTTCCAGTGAAGGTTATGGTCTGATTAATGATTTTGTAAGCCCCGATACTACCACATCAAGGTTGAGCTGAAGTCGTGGGTACCTCGTTTTTTTTATATTTCTGTTCATGAAGCAAATGTTGAGATGGTTTTTTCACTGATAAATGTTTAGTGGACCAATGATTAGAAAAGACACAATGTGTAGTCTACGAATGCCCTAATTGTCACAAAATACGATTTAAAGGTTTTGACGCGCATGGACTTTCACAGCAATTTTATGAGAAACGAAGGGCTTCAGTCAAAAATAGCCAGCCCCAAAATGTATGCCAATATTGGCCGTATCAAAATTTTGCTATTAGATTATTTTGAGGTTTTCTTTCGTAATAAAAGTTTATATCTAGTATTTTTTTTTCCATCTTGAAATGTCCTCCATTTCTATTGATTTCAGAATACACTGTAGCCCAGTTGTAGAATGCTCACCTTAGGTTGTGGGTTCGATCCATGGCTCGGGTCATACCAAAGACTTCAAAAAATGATACTCAATGCCTCTCTGCTAGGGCATTCAGCATAAAGTATAGGATTGATGAAGCATGGAGAGGGATGGGCTCCACCATTTTATCTCTCCCAAGATACATTTGCCCCAACGATACGGTACAGCGGACGGAAATCCCTGCACTGAGTTACGGGACCAAGGAACCATAACCACAAACAACATCGTCTATTTTTTTGCTTCCGTTCCTTATAAATCAACGACCACGCTTATCTCCCCTAATCTCCCCGTTCATTCTACCTTAAACTGCCATATATTCTGGCCACTAAGCAGCTTATAATAACATTTCCGACATTCCTGTTGTTGTACCACATCACGGACATAAAACCGTCAATCATACATTCAATGACGTCATTATTGCACGAGTGGGGTCCCTACCATGGGCATTAGCTTTTTGCTGCAAAAGAGGCACTTGACTCTCCTTGGATCAGGTGCTCTTTCCGAAGGCGGGAGTATTTGAAAGTTAGAACCTCAAAAAGGATAATGGTATTAAATTGTTTTGTTTGTAACGTAAACTTTGCATTCCCATATAAAATTGTATTATCATTCGCTGGTAACAGGATTGCTACTGAGATATATTCAGAATATATCTGTTTCCTCTCTCTCCTTAAGGATATATACTTTTTCTCCCCCTTTAAAAGTAGGGGCGGACGATCATGGTCCCCACCGCACGCTTCCGTTAATTTACGTCAGTGATATCCGTAAGATTTCACGTCGTGTAAAATAAGAGTTAGAATTGTTCAGCTGTGTGAAATCCTGTGGAATGAGTTAAATTTTGAATTTCAAGAGGAATGCTAATTCATGAGACGACAATAAATGAAAATAATTTTTTTTTAACTTTTTTTTTAAAAACCGAAGGAAAAAATTTTTTTTAAATAAATCAAAAATCAATGAATAAAAAAAAAATCAAATTAAATCATAACTCGAAAAAAAAAATTAAAATTGTAAACGGGCAAGCTCTGTCACATGGTCCAGTGACCAGCAATGAATAAAAGTCATAACAGATTTTGTTTTTATAAACTGAAAAATATTTTTTCAAAATAAATTAGAAATCGAGAAAAAAATTAAATTGAATAACTAAATCATATTTCTAGAAAAAGAAATTTTTCACGGCGGGAAATGTTTCGGCTCTCATCGACGTAAATCTTCGTAAGCGTTCGGTAAGGACCGCATTCATTCGATAGTGCCCAGTCAATTTGTGGAGCCAGTTACTCATACCAACTAGGTTGAATATACGTTGAAGAACTGGGGGAAAAAATCAATGCTTTGTTGTGAGCACATCCTACAATGTTATCGTTATATATCGATGGATTTATGTGGCGACAACGATATGATTGTAAACACTGTTAAGGCAGACCTACATTTTGGGGGCCTTGAAACTTGAACTCTTCTGCGGACCCCTTCGCAATCAGCGACAATGGGGCAACATCGAACAAGGCTCAGATTACATATCATTTTGCTTAGCAACAGATCAGTTATCTCTGAGCTTAATCTGTACAAAAACTACATTAATTTTGTTCAAAAATTCAGTCATTACACAAAAAGTTGCTTCGGGGTCGAGGGCAAGAGGATAGGTAATAGATAGAAGTAGATTCGCCTCTGAACGTAGAGCAGCTTCAGGCTATGTTGTATATTTCTTCAGGGTATTATACGCCTTGAATTGTATTAAAAATTAGTCACTCAATAGAAACTGTCGAGTGACCAACGTCCTTAGGTAGCATGACGTGTTTGGAGCGACCAATCAAAAAATTGGAATAGGGGTTAATCAATGGATAAGTTACTCCTCTCACATTTAGCGTGAACTTGCATTGCAAATTTGCTCCCCCTTACAAAAAACCTTTTTTGATGGGGGTGACAAAAACGTTCTTTTCAGGGCTTGATAAGAGGTTTCAATTTCCAGATCTTAGCTCCATCGGTACTGCATGTATGCATGATACACAGATAGATAGCCAGCCAGATTCACCTAAAAACTGAAGAAACCTAATTTGATAGTTGTGACGACAATTTTGGTTTACAGTTTCAAATAAAAATTAAAATAAATTCCTCAAAAATTGAATATTGATCATATTTCATTTGATAAAAATAAATCAGTGTCAATAGAAATGGTCACGTGGGCAGTGTCTTTCACCAGCATGTCGTCTTGGGGGAGATCAATTAAAAACTTGGGAAAAGGGTCGATCAATATCAATGAATTGTTTCTGTTGGACTGTGATCACTAAAAACGTCAGAATTTGACAAAAATAGCGTGAGTGCTGCTGGACATAAACTAAGGAACAAATTTAGCATTAACTTTCATTGCAAATTGAAAACCCAGCTAAAAACCTATTTAGGTTGGGGTATTCTGAAAAAAAGAAGAAAGATTTTGTAGACATAATATCTTACAAATGTTTTAATTTTGAGTCCTCTAGCTCCATTGGTATGCGTGTTACATGCGTAGATCGCAGCCAGCCAACCAACTAGACCAGCTTAAAAACTGAAGAAACCAATTTCGACAGTTTTGGTTGATAGTTTCTAACAAGGTAAGAATTGCTGTCTGGAATTCATGTAGGAGATAGTTTTCATTTTAACGTTTGTTTTAAAATAAATTGATAATCACTGCTTGTAAATCGGGACCACAGTCATTAGAATATGGGATTCGGAAATGAAGCAATGCTACTATTTCTGTAAGAGGGACCGCTTTTCTTTATAAAGACAGCACGGCTCAACTTGTACCACGTTGGATTGCGTGTATGTAGTGATGTCCGAATGTTTTGTATTCATGTGTGTTATATTTGTAAGTGGGTAATCTTTGGTTTAACAAACATAAACCAATGGTGATGTTCAACCTGAATGCAAATGCTCTAAAAAGTATAATTTGTCTTATCAAAAACGTATGATTAAACAATATGTTCATCAGAAATTAAAGCAATAATGAAATTAAGCACCTGTCTTCTGCTCTTTATTAAAACGTCAGTTTCGCACGTTGGATGCACATTTTCCGTCCTACCTTAACGAAAATGAATTCATGGTGCGCAATCTGATAAAGAATGAATGATTGGCTTTTAATTTCATTATTGACTCGATATCTAATGAATATGTTGTATATTTTTAATTAAAAATCATACATTTAGGAGCCTCTGTACGTGGGCGTCTGCTGCTACTTTTCCAGGGTTGCAATAGGATGTATTTCTGGAGGGGGGTATAAAAGGTTATAATCGACGAAGGCTTAACCTTTATTTCTATAAGGTCCACTTTTCAGGGTTATGTATAATGAGTGTTCATAGAGATAAAATCAACAAAAATAAAATGCAGTTCATTGATAAAGTCCTAGATAAGTTTGGTTATGATCCGAGAAAGAATCCAGTTTCTTTTCGATGATTCCTCAAATTGTGTTCCATAGATTGTATGTGACAATGATTTTGTTCTTGGTTTTGTATCGTAATACAGATGATTAGCAAATTCTGGAAATTTCATTCTTCAGAGGCGTCTTTTCTGAGTAAATTACTTATATCACTTTATCATTGTAAATGATAAGTGTCGCATATGGTAATTGTGCGAAAAGAGTAATGCCTTTTTTCCTTCTTTTTTTATTCAAGATTTCTACATGAAAACGCCAACCCGAAATGTTAATGCAGTCAACATATATTTCTACAGTTTTTAAGCGATTTTAGTTGGCTGATTGGCTATGTATGTAATTTTTTTTTTCCATTTCTAAAGATTGATCACCTCAACACGACCTGTTACCTATAGCGTTGGTCACGTGACGGTTTCATATCTCGGTAAAACTGTAGACATAGTCAACATCAGCATAGGATTGTTCAGTTTTCAAGAGGGTCTGGCTGGCTAAGCATGTATGGTGCGTACAAGCTGCATCAGCGGAGCTAAAAGGCTGAAAACCCAACCATTTACTCCCTATTATGTATAAAAAAAACGTTCTTCGTTTTTTTCACCGCGACCAACTCACCTGCAAATGAAAGAGGTTTTTAGAGGGGGTTCAATTTACTATGTAAGTATATGCTAAATTGGTAATGCAACTGCACCCTCTTAGGAATACCAATACCTCTGTATGACAAATGGATCTTTTGCATTCTGGTTAAACACCGCTATAGCATTATGTACGTCAAACCAAGGATTACCTTGTATGTGAGTACTATATGCCTGCATTTGAGTTATATGTGTCTCCATTTGTACGGGAGACGCTTCGAATGTAACAAGAGAAATCCATGAAGTTTTTATCCGTCTTCTGATTGAATTAGTTGTGCATCACTCATCGGTCGGGGTTCGAATCCAGGTTTTGATTATAACTTGCTGGTCCGAGCGAGGTGAAATTGGCTCTTAATTCAATTTAAGTCCCTATTTATTGATTATTTATCAAATAATCTAAATTGATAGCTGCTGGTGATCTCTAGCTAAAATGAATTACAGTTCTCAATAGTAGTCGTGGCGTCGTAGATGGAAGACTTTTTTCGGAATCATTTGTTACAAAGTCGTCCGTAAACCCAGGCTATCGCTCCGAAAAAAAGCCAGCATTTGTAATACCGATTTTCGAGGTAGACAAGCTCCCGCTACACGAAAGATTTGCATACCACAATCTTTCTAACCTCAGTCCCTAGCATACGGATTTGTGCGCGATTTCATATAGATGTGAGCAAAGGAAAAAAAAGAAACTGAAAAAGAGAGAAGAGGGGAGATATGGTGAGAAATAAATGGAGGAGAGTGGAGAGGAAATAGAAGAAAAGTGAAGATGATAAAAAAGAATGGAAGAAAGAAAGAAAGAGAGGAGAGAGAGAGAGAAGGGAAGAAAAGACCAAGGAAGACAAGAGAGGAAGAAACAACAGTACGTAGGAAAAAGAAACGAATAAACAAACATACAAACAAATGAAAGAAAGTAACAGAAAAAGTAAGTTGGAGTACCAGGTTGAATGCTGTAGACCGAAAAAAAAAAGCGTTACGTAAATCAACTAATTGTAACACCTGAATTCATTATCTCATCTCAACGTAAAATTTATCAAATTTAATCAAAGATTTTCTATGGGACTAACTAATACATTTGGGGTATCAAATTGAAGTAATCTTTCCAAGTTGGTTCAAAAAAACACTTTTTTCATGCCGGCTTATAAGTAGACTTCAAAACTAATATTTTAATCCCAGTTTTCCAATATTCGCCAGATAAGTCAACTCTCGAACATAAGGCAGCATTGTGTCCATCAGGGTGTCAAGTTCATATGGTCTAAACCAGAGGTTCTAAGCGTGGGCGCTAACGCCCCCCTGGGAAGCGTTCGTTTGTTTCAAGTGAGCGTTGGGGTGACTAAGGACCTTCATGGAACGTTTGAGCTTCAAGAGGGGACTTTGTGGAGATTCCATAAACATCTTTGATTTTGATGTACAAATAGCTGTGGTTTAGTAGAATCAGCTTTGAAATCCATTGATATACTGACTAAAACGTTTTCCTCAATAAAAACCTTTGAACTCAATGATGATGTTTGAGTACTTCTCATATTTCAACTACAGGGGGGGTGTTGACTCGTAGGTAGGTGTCGTAGGGGTAAGTTGCTGAAAAAGGTTGAGAAAAACTGGTCTAAACAGACCAGTATGATCAATTAGAGTTGCGGTTCCCAAACTTTTTGAATCGGGGCCGCCTCAATGCATAAAGTTTTTTTCACAGTACCCAGGTCCCCAAAATGCTGAGCGATTGCATTTACATTCATGTAGTTAACAAGTGCGTCCATAAGAGGGCGCAAGGTGTGTATTTGTATCTCTCTGGAAAAGTACTGCAACTCATTTACTTGACTATTTTACGATAATAAAGTAACATAATTAATCCACTTACAAAACATCTCGGAAGAATAAAAATTCCAGAATTCGTAGATTATTTTTGCTACAATACAGAACAAAGAAGAAAATCATTGTCACAATCTGAGAGCAGTTAATTATGAGAAAAAATCTGGATTCTTCTCCGATCTTCACCAAACTTTCCTGTGATTTGGTTAATGAACTGTAATTAATTTTTGTTCATTTTATCTCTATGAACACTCATAATACATAACCCATAAAAGCAATCATAAGAAATTGTGGATCTTAGCCAAGTTTTAATTCTCCTTAAAAAATGAAAAATAATGTTTCCTAATCCTCGGTCTGCGCACTTCCAGAATATATATTAATTCTTGGGCTCCTAAAACCCATGAAAATTTTTGACTTCATCACCCTAATATTAGCTCAGTTGGAAATAGAGAGTAAGCCTATGCCGAATATATCCTTCTGTGGCCCTCCCCTGAAATATATCTTTTTGCACCCCACTGGCTGCTGACGCCCTTGATGGTTAGGTTAGTTAGAAAAATAAAGACTCGTGTAATTCAAATTCACAAAAACGTTATATATTTGATTCCTCTATTGTTATTAATGATGATTATTCGTGGGGTGGGTGAGCCTGTTGTTGACCATACAGTTTCTCAAATCTTGTAATCAAACCGAAGAGAGCCACCCTCATTCCCACGCCATTTTTATTTTTTTTTGCACGATACTTGCTCTTTATCATAGCTAACACCAAGAACCTAGCTTCAAAGAGATATGTTGTCGCAAATGGAATAGGATTCGTTGAGCTTTAGCAATTAGCAGAGGATATCCATCTTTTAGCGATATCCATAATTCAGTTAATCCCCAGTCGGCAAATTCTGAATTACGTTTGTCTGAAATTATTATTATTTTGGAATACGCCGTGGCGCCCTCAGAGATAACTGTGGCGCCCCGGAGAGCCATGGTGCACAGTTTGGGAATCTCTTCATTAAGGTGAAACTGGTGCTTACACGCCGGCGAATGCGTTAACTAAGATTATCTACTAAGCTTAGGCTTGCACAAGGTCGCAGCGGTGGCTTATCTAGTGGAGATCGTATTCACTATGAAGCTATCCCCTGCTTTCGGAAAGTTCGCTCTGTGGCAATTTTCCGTTTTTGCGAAGAGAGGCGAAAAGTGAAAATAGCGTTCAGTGTTTGTTTTGCAGTAAGCCATTACACACCCCTCCTACACTCCCCATCTCTCTCTCTCTCTCTCTCTCTCTCTCTCTCTCTCTCTCTCTCTCTCTCTCTCTCTCTCTCCGACAGTAAAGTCATCTGTACTTCCCACCAAACCCCCAAACTCAGCTTAACATACGATCTTAACAACTTGTCCGGGAACGCTCAAAATGTTTCCTATATTGATAAATGAAAATTGCTGCTTCGATTTACGCTCTACTCTCGGATTGCGGGGTTGGGTGGGAGGACACATGTATTGGCAAGTTCGTCTATTAGACAAGCTTGCTAAATATCGCGTTACGGTGGGCGCCCTGCTGAGGTAACTAAATAAGCCGACTGTTTTTAGTACCTCTGAGCTGGGGATAAACATAGACGAAGCTATTTAGGTTTAATGACCAAGCATGTGACTTCGAACTGGTGGTGAATAAATGAAATCTCTAAACAAACCAAAAAGGTTAGAATGTCTGGACGAACAAGGACGGAAAGATAGGTGGCCAAGCAGGCGAATAAACAATGGAAGGGTTTGTGAGGAGAAGGACGATGGCTGACTAGTGGAGAGGAGGGGGGTTGATGATATACGACTGTTACGCTTCAGTGCTATTTCGAGCTTAATCTCAGAGACTTACCCACTACAGACATTGAAATGAAGTCGAATCCGGAATTCGAGCAGATGTTCAATACCAGCCCAAGGAAGCAAAAATTCGATACAAGCATCTCGAGACTGGAGCCTGCTCCTCCAGACTAGCTCGATTTCCATTCCATTCCAATGCCTATGTTGGGTTGGGTTTCTGGGATAAAGTTCGGATTATCTCCCTTTCTGGCCAAACATGTCAACCTTGTCCTCCGCACTCAGCTCAGCTGGTGATTACGTCTCGGCCGCTTGCATCCCCTGCCTGCACGTTCGCGTGCAGGAACCCCACTCTAGATTGGACTATGGGTCGCATATTTGCCAGTCGTGTTGGGGGGGGGGATGCAAATGAACAAACTCGGCTCGGTTGACAAACTTGCCTACATCGCATATTTTACCAGAGATGTGTCAAAAGTTGTCTCCCTTTCTTGGCCTAGAATTCATCCTGTGGCCATAAAAAAAAATGTGTGTAATGTCCAATCTAGGTCATTTTGACCTTTCAAAACCGTTTAGCATGGATCTGAAATGAAGAAGTAACCCACGGCAATATTTGAACTCCCATCGTGTATCCCGAGGGAGCCTGTCTGACATGGGTTAGGGTTACGCTGACAGCAGAGACAGCTTTATCAGATGAATACGTTTCTTATTGCTACTCCAATAACAAAGATAAGATAAAAGAAAGACTCTCCATCAAGGTCAATAATTGAACAACTCGTCATAATATCAAGCCACGTAAAAAAATTCCATCGGAGAATAGATATTGTCATAATAAATTCCATTCATGACATCACTGGCGTTTTCCAGTGGAAAACACCCAAAATAGAGTTTTAAAAAAATACCCAGAAACATTAAAAAAAAAAAAAAACTTCATAATAAGACCCCGAAAAGATAACAAAAAATGCCTTTTTATCAGAAATCAAGAGCCCTTCATCACCTTTTGTGGCTACAGTTGCTCAAATATTCAAAAATGTATGATAATGATAATGTTTCATCTAAAATATTTAGGCCTCTTGAGGCGCCTACAAATACTCGAACGATAGACATATCGAAAAAAAAGTAGTCAAAAATCTTCTTATATAAAAATGAACTGCGTAATTCTCTTGGTTTTCCGTCCGCAGTCATGAACTCTTCCACTCTGAGCTTGCAGATAATAATATCACCCACTACCCATTTGAAACAATCAACTCTCCCACAGCAACGACTTCTTTCAGTTTCTTATATAATGAACAGTATCATTTTCTTGGTTCTCTGTCTGTTACTATGAACTCTTCCACTTCAAGGCTACAAGTTTGCAGATAATAATATCTCCTACCCACCATTTGAAATAATTGACTCTTCAAGTGGAACGAGTATCTTCAGTTCAAATTCTTTAAAGAATCGTCCAGAAGAATTTGAATACAGGTAGTCTCAGGAGTTCTGTTTTGGCCATTTTCTTGATTTTTTTAAAACCAGCTTTTTGGTTACAGCAAGCCATTACAGAGGCAGTGTGCATCTCCTCCTCCCTTTACTACACCACAAAAAAGGGCTTCGGCAGCCCATTGCTATCTTAAAACGCTAAAATATTTTTGCATTTTGATGTATCCGTAGCACACAGTGCACACACAATGCAAAGCACCATACGCCACTGAATGCTTATTCTGAAAAATTCGATCAACTGAATAAAATTGCATTCTAGTTTCTTTACCGATCGAAAAATAAATTTTGGTTGTCTGGGAACGCTCAAAAGATTTACCATATAAATTAATGGTAATTGCTTTTTCATTTTACGCTATATCTCCTTTTCAATATCCATGTTGAAGTGAAATGAGAATTCCTTGGGATATGGACAAAACCCCAACCGGACAAAAATTTGGGAATTTTTTTTTTTTTTTTTTTTTTTCTAATTTGAATTATTAAAGGTTTTTAATGCGATGTTATTTCTTGTTTCTTACCGTACACAGGAAGACAAGACTTAGTATTAATTTATATTTTTATAAGCCGAAAAGCAAACACGCTTTTCTTTCGTTTCTTCTATGTCAACTAAAATATTTTAATCTTTAATTGGATTATTTTAAACACGTGATGAAACAATAACATCTTAATTTTCATAGATTATATTTCATGAAAAAAAAAAGAACTTTTAATCTTTGTTTTGAAGTACGTACATAATAACAGGGTTGGTTGAATTCATTCGTTGTTTTTTGGGGTTTTTTGTTTTTTTTTGTTTTGTTTTTTTGGTTTTTGTACGGTGGGGTTTTTGTCGTGGACCCGAATTTCTTATCCTTGTTAACAAAATAAAATACTACCCTTCCAAAATAATCAAGGTGACTAGGCATTTTCACTGTTTCCTTCACCCCAAACTGTCCCTTCAGTGTCCCTCTGACCTCAGTGTCTCCGGGCAGGTCATCTACTTCGAAGCCATGATGAGTCAGTGCTTTTTCAATGATCGTTTCGCTGTCACATTCTGACCTTTGAAACGCTTTCTGTGGCAGAAGTTCATTTGAAGAAGACTAGGGATAGACAGCAGTCTCCCTCTCTCTCTCTCTCTCTCTCTCTCTCTCTCTCTCTCTCTCTCTCTCTCTCTCTCTCTCTCTCTGTTCAGGTGGCCTCGTTTCAGCGATTTTCTGTCACGCTTCGGTAGTTCGAGATAGAGGGCATCAGGCAACCTCACTGATGCTTGCAATCGTCTATATTTGATAAACCAGATCGTTAACCTACTCTTGCCCTAATTCCACCATTTCTTCCTTGGCCAATGGTCCACCCTTCCACGGAAGGTAATTGGAATTCATTGAGATATTTTTGAGATACATCTTCGTAACACCGGCAGAGGTAAATTTTTCTCAAGCAAAAAAAATCCCGGATCTATCTTATGATTCGATCAAATCTTTCCATAATAACCCATAGCCTGCCCTTCCACAAAATGTCATTGAAATTCATTGAGAAATTTTGTGTGAATATAGTGTGGACAAACAGACAAATATGAGCGAATATATGAATATATATATATATATATATATATATATATATATATATATATATATATATATATATGTGCGTGTGTGTGTATATATATACATGTGTGTGTGTGTGTGTGTATATATATATATATATATATATATATATATATATATATATATATATATATATATATATATATATATATATATTACTACTCTGTTTGTAGAGGTAAATGATCCCGAATTGGGCTAATAAGATGCAAAATACTCTGAGAGTATGAGTTTCCTTCTATGAGATATATTCGGTTTGTGGTAAAGGCTCGGGTCAGTTACCAGAAACCCAAGAGAATCTAGAAAACACTTAATCTAAAACAGATGTAATAGACCTTGTACCACGCTGTTTCCACAATCGCCACCCATCCCAGAAACCAATCTAAAAATGGCGGTACAAATGATAATTACAAGTATTACCACATTTGGGTGTTAAAATGTAATAAGCCTGAGCGTGCGTGTAATACGAATCGCTGAGCAGGAATTCTCATTTTCCATTACAAATGAGTGATGTCACCTTCTGAAAGGAGACAAAATATCCGAAATACTTACTATCTAGAGAACGTTGTATAATTTACACTTTAAACTCTAATGTTACATCCATCGTAAAATGTCACTTATTGTGGCCCCGTTGGAGATGGGAGACATGATACCTGCAGTGTATTCACTATATATATATATATATATATATATATATATATATATATATATATATATATATATATATACGTGTGTGTGTCTGTGTATTTATATATATAAGAGGTGTTTGAGTGTCACGCTATAACAAGTACCTAAACATGGGTGCAGCCCAACCAAATTTGGCATGCCTATAAAAAAAAATTTGGGAAAAATATTTTCAAAGAGTTTTAAAGGATGGGGTCTATTTACAATATAACTATAATGCCGAAGTGGGGCCTAATTTCTGCCCACACACATATCCTCTAATTTCATATGTTTATATATGATTATTTAAGGGATGTAAAGTGAAGGGGGGTCCTCCCTTTAGGGGATCAAAAAGGAAGGGAGACTTTTTCATCTCTGTAAGAGGTCGAAAGTAACAGGAGACCTTTTCCTCTTTCAAGGTGTCAAAATAGTAAGGAAACTTTTCCCCATCAAAATTAGATGGGTCAAAGGTGAAATTCTGAATTTGTATTAAAGCAAAAGGTTTTGAGCGTAAAAAAAATGTTGTTTTTTAGACGGTCTATTTACAATGTAACTATAATGCAAAACTGGACCCTTACTTACCGTTCAGTATGTATATTCATGTACTCTAGGCGAATAAACCCTCCGTGAGACAAGCATTCAGCATATATATATATATATATATATATATATATATATATATATATATATATATATATATATGTGTGTGTGTGTGTGTGTGTGTGTGTGTGTGTGTGTGTGTGTGTGTACAACCTTGAGCAAATTAATTGAAAGAAGTTGATAAACGGTGACAAAAATTAGTGTTTTTGAACTTAACTGTTATTACAAACGATATGAATCATATCCATATATATGTATTAATACCCAATACGTCCTTCTCATTCTTTTAGGAGTAGTTGTGTACGGTTTGATGTAGAATCTAGTAGATTTTAACAGTCAGTGGTGATTCTTAAGCCTTCGTACTAGACTTCATCTAGAGCCTGAATAAGCTTCCCCACGGTTGTACAGTCCATTCCATGGAGGCAGCTTTTGAAAATGGACGACAGATTCTCCATTAGGCTTAAATGCACAGAGAGTGTGCGGACCAGTTCAGTACTACTATATGCTTATCGTTCAGGAATTTTTTTTTTTTTCATCATTTTTTATTTGCAGCACTGAGCTATACCAGATCCGTCAGGATAGGTCTTTTCTAGTACTTTCCTTTCAAGAACTTCAAGGCATTGTTGTGAGCATATCTTTACCTCTACCGAATGAAAGCTACCGACGCTGTACGGCTGAAGCATCCCCAAAACATTTCTTTGTGTGTTTCACCCATTCCTCCTGGAGAACTTCGAACGTACTGGCTCCTTTGACCTTATACAAACAAATGACCTTCGTTCCAGAGAAGAATACTCTACCCCAGTCTACTTTTGTCCAGCTTCCGTATTTCAGTCCCCGATTTGTAGCGTCTTTCTTTCATTGCTCTTCTCAGGAGTTCTTTCACTATTGACCGCCTGACTTTTCGACCGACCTCTAGAAACCGTAAAAGACTTTTGTATTTTTTTTTCTCTTTTCTTAATCCCGTTTTAATACACCACTTGTCTTCTGAGTGTCATTTCGAGTTTCTCGAACAGCGTACACGTTGTCTCTTGCCGTGATTTTCCTCTTCGAACCACATTTCCCGTTTAGGCGTAACAGAGCCTGTCTTTTTCTTGGATTTGATGACACGACTGACTCCAGCGAGACAGACGACAACGCCGACTACATTTGCAATGTCTCTGAAGGGTTTTTCAGTGTGTTCGTGTAAGGTAACAATCTTTGAGCGAAAGTTGGGTGTCACGTCCATCGCAGAATATACGCATATATATATATATATATATATATATATATATATATATATATATATATATATATATATGCATATATATATATGCATATATATATGTGCATATATATATGCATATATATATATATGCATATATATACATGCATATATATATGCATATATATATATATTTATATATATATATGCATATATATATATGTGTGTGTGTGTGTGTGTATATATATATATATTATTGCGTCATCCACAGACAGCTGTTTCGTTGTATTACAACTCTTCAGTGTGGCTATAGACTATCTGTTATCTCATCCATATATATATATATATGTGTGTGTGTGTGTGTGTGTGTGATATAAAGAAATGTTTATATAATAAAGACAAAATAATCATAAATGCATTATTTTTATTTGAAGTGACATCCCGTTTCTATACATTGGATTCGCAAGCTGCGTAGCTCAGATGGTAAGAGTCGTGTCAAGACGGCCCCCTGTTGGAAGTAAGTTCGATTCCTGCAGCAGATCATTTCTTCAAATGTTTATTCTGTTTATACTGCCAGGGTCAACTGGCATATCCCTCGCAGAAAAACAGGTTCAAATAGAGTTTCAAATGAAAATAACGCATTTGTAATTATGTATGTATACATATTTATTAATTTGAGTATTTGCATAAGCATCTCACAGGAAAATAATCATAAATATATATCAAATAGAATCATATAAAGCACTGAGATTGTGCCCAGTGGTGTACTCAAGCAAATATTCAAGGTTATAGCATCAAAAATGTGACCCAGAGACACACACACACATACAAGCAATGAGTGAAAAATCTGTTGGCTGATTGGTCGGGTGGGTCATTTCGGAGGCTACCGTGATTCGATATCAGAGTTGAAAACTTTTAACCATCATTATCATCATCATCACCACCAGCCTGTTAGCCCCTGTCGTTTGGACATAAACCCTCCCAATGATTCGCCAGATCTCTCTGTTACGGGCGTCGTTGAGCCAGTACTTTCTGAACATGCGTGGTTTGTCACGCCACTTTATCTTCTACCCGCCAGTTTTCACAGTCTCTTAGGTCAAAATCAACATATATTTCTTCAGTTTTTAAGTGTGGCTGGCTGACTAACGAACTATGAATGCATGTGTCACGCGCACAGGCCACACTAATGGAACTAGAGACCTGTAAATTTAAACATTTACTCCTTATTACGTATAGAAAAACGTTTCATTTGTTCCCCCCCCTTAAAAAAGTTTTAAGGGGTATTCCGATGTAAGTTCATGCTAAATTGGTCCAGTTTGTGTTCGGCTTCCTTCATTCCAGTGCACTCATACTTCTGTCATTGGTTAGAAATTGCACAGCATAAGAATTTTTGGGGTGATCAATAAAATAAAAAAAACGAACAAAAAAGTGATCAATGAATAAGTTACTTGTCTCACCTTTTGGGGACAGTGATCACTCAAAAACGTCTCAATTTTCACGTGGACACAATTTATGGGATCAAACTGGCATGAACCTACATGGCAAATTGAACCTCTACTCAAAACCTATTGGGGGTAATATTAAAAAGAAAGAAGTTTTTTCTTGACTTAATGTATGGTGAATATTCAAATTTTCAGTTTTCTTGTTACATTGGTGTGCGTGGTACACACATAGCCAGCCAACCAGACCTGTTTAAAAACTGAGAGAAACCTACGTTGACAGTTTTGGTTGACGGTTTCAAACACCGAACCTCGAGCCAGATGAAAGAATGAAAAGGAATAATTATGGAATCAATTGCAATAGAGGACATTTCAAAAGAAAACAAAATTTAAACTTTTATTACGAAATAAAATATTGAAATAATCATGTAGCGTAGTGCTGATACTACTTACTCGGGCATACTTTTTGGAGCTGGCTATTTTTGACAAAAGTCCTTCGTTTCTCAATACATAACAGTAAAAATCCATGCACGTCATAGCCTTAAAATTGTATTGTGTGAATATAAGAGCCTTCGCTGACTTCACATTAAGTTGATTCCTCTCATTGTTCAACTATGTAAAGAAAAAAATAAACATCTCAACACTTACATTATGAGCAGAAATGCAAAAAATAGGATTCATACATTTCAAGTATTTCTGAGAAGCAATCGATATTGAGGCAGGGTTTAAAAAATATCGCCCATTGTTCGTGCCGTCTATGATTTTCAAAAAGCTTACGACGTATCTTATCAGATTCGAGAGATGAAATCGGGTCACAAAATTTGTCTTATACTTTTACGTCATCAAAAAACAAAAAAAACATGGAATCAAATCATCATATTTTTTAGAGACCGTCAACTAAAACTGTCACCTTCAATAGAGTCAACATCAATATAGGTTTCTTCCGTTCGAGTGGTTGCCAATTTAGTTTTGTTTTTGATTTTTCTATCAAATAATTATTTTATTGATCACCCCCAAAATTCTTATGCTGTGTTTATAATATTCAGATTTCAAAATATTTTTTTTCATTCTTCCAAATCCAGTTTTGATAATTGAGCGTGACTTTCAGAATCTAAAAATTGAAAAATCACATCTAAATTGGAGATCCTGCCTGGCTGGCTGGTTATTTATATATATATATATTGCAGGTACATGCCACACCAAGGGAGCTAGAGGGCTGTAAATCTAAACATTTACTCCGTGTTAGGCCTAGTTTTTTGGTTTCTTGAGTATTCCCCCCCCCCAATAAGTTTTTAGTGGTGAGTCAATTCACCATACAAGTTTATGCTAAACTGGTCCTTTACTTTGTGCCCAGCGGTGATTTTCGAAAATTCGGACGCATTTAGTGATTACTACCCAAGAAAAAGGCGAGAGGAGTAACTTATTTATTGATCAACCCTAATTCCAAATTTTAATCACCCCCAACACGACAGGCTACCAAATGGCACGTCACGGTACGGTTTCTATTCAGTGACTATCCAGACCTGTACTTAAGGAATTCTTTCAAAACATCCATCAAAACACTTAGACCTATCAAACGAATCAGGGTCGTGCGTGTAATGCAGCAGGGACCAAGCAAGGAGGGCATTCCAAGATGAAAGAATGACATTAGATTCAAATTGAAAAGGAGGATATGTCTTCCCTTTGGATACCATACGATAACCAGTGTCATAACAAGAGATTTATGAACGGGGGGGGGGGGCTTGGCTGCTCGTGTGTCCTCTCTCCAGCATTTAATAAGATTTGATTAAAAACGGAAATTTGCAATAAATAGACACGTGCTATCACTTAATTGGTGAAAAACAAACCCCAAAAACTGAATTATTTCTTCTTTTTTCTGCAATACATACATGTATAACCATATTAATACAAACTCGGTAATTCTGTCCAACTCTCATACTGGAGAAGCACAAGCTGGACAATGTTATGGACTGTGAACAAAATTCGTGGATATACAGATTTCCCCCGCTAACCAAAAGTAGAGCCCTCCGTGAGCCGAATTGTTGTAAAGCAAAGAAGCAGATCTCATCAATTTATATGGGAAAGAAACCTTTGAGCGTCCTGAGACCCCCCAAAATGGTAGGATTGTATGTCAGACTGAGCCATCGGAGAATAATGTGATGGAAGGTGTAGGAGACAGGGGTGCACAAGAAAAAAAAGGGGGGGGTGCACTGTCTCTATAAAGAGTCCATTGTTTGGTACGAAACATTTTAATCAGCAAACTTATAACCTTAAGTCAGAGAATCCATGGTTACAAAATAAGAACCGAGAAAATCACCCTGTTCATGAGATAAGTATAATAATCCTGTTCTGTCAGCAACGCTCACATCAATTCCTGACCAAAGATGATCCTTTTCTCCCCAAGTTGCAATGAATTTTTAAAATAAAGAAAACCCATTATGAAACCTAGAAAGTCACACTTTTTATTATATTAGGTTGGTGCAAAAATCATGATGGTTTTTCACTATCAAATCTAAAGCAGTACATCTCAACGTGGAATAATAGTGATTAAACGAAATAAGAATCTTCAGATTCTACACATTTTTGCCAAGTGAAAACTAGTCCATTTATTCTGAGTGCACAGAATTATAGGTTCCTGGAACCAATCGATTTGTCTTTGCTGCACAACATGCAGACTCAGTGCCGGAATTTTCTAAAGTAAGTCTTGTTTTTTTTTTTTTTTAGCTGCTGCCTGATCGTTAAAGGTCTTTCCTTGCAAGAAGTGGTCACAATGTGTGGAAAAGTGGTAGTCAGTCGGTGAGTAAGCTGGGTGAGGTAGAGGTTCGTAGCCTAGCCTATTCAATTTCTGTGGGGTCATTCGCACCAGCTTTTGTGCTTTTCCAATTTTGTGCAAATGTCAAGCAACTGTTGAATGGTCAACATTGACTTCCTCTGCAACCACTCAAGTTGATTCGTCCGGGTACACCCCAATAATGGCCATCAATTGGATATCGTCAGTCACAGAATGACGTCCACATCTTCAAGGCTCTCGTCTCCGTTTCGAAATTTTGAGTACCAATGTTGCGCAGTGCATTCATTGATGGATCCCTGGCCAAATATTTGGTTGACATTGCAAGCAGTTTCCGCTGCTTTACGTCCCATCTTGAACTCATACAACAAAATTGCTCGAATTTGATTCTTTTATTATTATTTTTTTCATCTTTGATTAAAGGCTTCAAATAAACAAGAATTAATGCTGGAAAGGGAAACGTTCAGCTTTGGTAAATAGAGCGAAACGCTTTAAGATGGTATATTACACTAACATAGTTATATAATAGTTCATTCCAAAAAATGAGTTTAAAATAACAAAAACTTGTATTAGGTTTTGCACCAACCTAATATAAGTAGGTGTGTGAGTGTGTGTGTGTGCACGTGCGTGAATTGGTGTGTAGGTGCGTTCTCGGTTACAACTTGAATCGTGTGCTTGAATCGTGACTGTACGATATGTGAGTTTTGTGACGGATTTAAACTGAATTTGGCAAACATGCTATTGGGTTTGGCACGTTGAGGCTGGAGGGATTCGGTCCAATTTGGAAACGGCGCTCTTCAGGTACTAGAGAATTCCAAGTCTTGTACTGGAGCCAAAAATATTTATTACTTCCAGCTTTTCTCTAGTCGGCAAAACATTTCAACCAGCCTTACCAATTTTTGGGTGAAAAAATTGTACACAAATGCCAAAACCTTGAATGGCGCTGGGAAGCTGCATAAAAGTACACGGATTGCTGTGGTCGGGTGTGATTCCGGGTGGCGGAAAAAACAAACGAAGTTGGGGAAATTACGGAAAATGGATAAACAAACAAATCCCATCCAAAAACTTGAATTCATGAAATATGGTTACATCTTGACTTATATCAATAGGTATAGACGTTCGAGCGAGGGGCCAGGGTGCAAATGCCCCCCCCCTTCCAATTCGAGCAAGACGGTGTAAAATTTCGGGAAAATCAATGTAATTCAGGCAAATCCGTGTAGATTTTCAGGCATATCTTTGCCCCTTAACCGAAGAGTTCCCATAAACTCATGTTACAAGTTAATCTCCGTGGAAATAAAAAAATTCACGGATATACAGGTTTCCCCCACTTTCCAAGAGTGGAGCGAAAAGCCCTCCGTAACCCGAAATGGTGTAAAGCGAAGGAGCAATCACCATTAATTTATATAAGAAAATTTTGCTAGTGTCCCCCAGTACCCAGAATGGTTAGGATGGTATGCTGGGTTGAGTCACTAGATGTCACGATGGTGTGAGGAATAGGAGACAGAGGTGTGGAAGAGAGATGAAGATGATGTGCGCTCCCTCTATAATGGATTGCTGCAAAAAAAAAATTAACACTATTTTCGCTTCTCATCATTTTTCGAAAAGGCAAACGAGTGGCGTAACGTGAACACTCGGAAAGTCTAGGATACCTGTATAATTGTATCAAGTCAGTGGTTTCGAAACTAGTTTTGACCCTTTGGGTCCCGACTTGTAATGCCTAGTTAACTACAGTTGTATTCCCTCTGAACCTAACATTCCCAAACATGTGGCAGAGAATCATTATCACCCATTGCACAATTATCGACAAACACAACCATTGTACCGTGTATTAGAATTCAAATAAATGTAATCTATTTAGACTAAATATAATTTTTAAAGTTCAAAAATTGTTTCTCTATTTTGGCTCAATGATCACAGTGAAAGAAAAAAAAACAGGTGATATAATTAGAGCTCAGTCAGAATATTCCCTTAATAGAAGGTGTCGTTGAGTTTTCAAAATTCCGAAACTCCTGTATTAAATTATTTGGTCTTTTGATAAACTTAACAACTTGTTTCAGTGGAAGAGTCCACTATTCAAAATGATGGTTAGGAGATATTTTTATTAGAAAACTTGTTACCTTTAAGTGGAAGAGTCGTTAGATACGGACAGAGAACCAAGAAAATTACACTGTTCATTATTCGATGGTACATACAACAACCCTATTCTGTAATGATTGCATTAATTCCTGACCACAGACAATCCCTTTCTACCTAAATTGGAATGATTCTCTACAGTAAAAAAAAAACATTGGCAATGTATTTACTTTCTACATATGATAATCTCATTATGTTAGTAGCATTTGCATCAATTCCTGACCACTGACAATACTTTTACCTTGATCTATAATGCATTTCTATAGTAAAATATTAGCAATACGTTTACACTATGCTTGTAATAACCCTATTTTATCAATAATGTTAGCATGATTAGTTGGGTTTTTTTTTTCGGCTCAACGTGCAGATTGAGTGCTGGAATTCGCTAAAGCAAATCATAGTTTTTTAAAGGCAAAACTCTGTATTTATTTGATGCTTCCGTGACACCAGAAATATTAGAGTGCTTAAATAGTAATTACGTATTTTCGTGTTCGGAAAATTACGTATTTTCAAAAAGGTGATGAAACAAATCCCAGGGAAGTTTGATTAAATACTATTTATCAACAATGTAACCAATATCATTATCAATGTCAATAGCCTTATATGAAAGTAAATGTTTCCTTTTTTTTCTTTTTTTAATTCTGTGAGGGTTTAGTGGGGTTTTTTTTAGGGGTTGCTATTCAAAATCTTTATCCTCTATGACAAAAAACTTTACTATACACTGTAAACGACACACTGTCGTATAAGAGGGGTGATGAACTAAATCCAGATGTCGTTTCGTTTCATTTAACCCTGATATTTCCTTGGTTGTCTTATGATTTATAGCATTGAAATACGTAATTATTTTCCGAACACCCTAGTATTTCATTCTTTTTTTAATTCAGAAAATGACGAAAGCGAAGCAAGTAATGGAGTAGTGGTAAAACCAAGGCGTTGTCGTTGTACGGTAAAGCGTCCTGTGTCTTTAGAGACAACTCCCAATGGAGTGTGGAGACTGCTGACGAAGTCCCGGTTTATATTACATGCAACAGCTAAATGATCCTTGCAAGTCTGGTCAAGACCAGAACTTTATTCCACGTATCCGAGGAGATACCTCTACCCTAATCACTAAGCTTAGATTGTACTCAATTTACTGCTAAGCGCAAAGGGAAATTTGTCCGAATGAAGAGTTTTCCTCACTCTTCGATCATGCCGAGAATCGAACCAAGTATGAGGCAGACGTGCTAACCATTACACTATACGAGCGGACTTACCGATTTAATACTGGGTCTAAATATATTGCAACTGAAATACAACCTTGATTTTTGTTTCATTTCAACCTAAAACGCCAGTATTGGCTGCGTCACGACGTATTAAAAAGCTCGGCTTTCTAGGTCTGTCTTTAAGGGGTTTAGAGCCAGAAAGAACTTGATGAAAGTTTACGGTTATATTTGCTTCTGCTGAATCTAGTGGTAATTGTTTACTATGCCCACCACTGGTATACAAGAACCACCCTAACTTTGACTCTATACGGCAGAGGGACATTTTTCCAGTGTGGCACCCCATGTGCACGTGAGGAAAGAGGCCGATACTGTACTCAGGAGCATAGTAAGACACTTGCCGGGTTGGAGTCGCCCCTGGGAGCAAATGTGATGGGTGGGGCGCAAAATCTTCTGCAGCCTCAATTATCTGTTGATTTATAATTGTGCTCTCACCTAAATTAAAGCGCAAGTACCTATGGTTGTTGTCTTTGCCCCTTGGCGCTATCTTCGCCCTCAGGCGCTGAGAACCCTTGCCACGTCTCTGGCTGTCCAGTTTCCTCTACCTTGGCTCAGGTGTGACACAATCATTAGGGAACAGCTCAGGTCCCAGCTCTTTGAGGGGAATGGGGAGGTACAGCCCAGAGAACGGATCTCCAAAAACTACATGTGATAGTTCTTATATGATTCTTGGCCACGAATGACCAAGGATGAGGCAACGAATGAGTTAATGGGCATTTTGACGTATTTTTCATTATATCCAACCTGTGGCACATCGACTTATGTATATTGGTCATACTGAGTAGAGAGACGTGTAAATTTTGATCGTCTTTTATGTTGTATCCAATGTTCTGAATTACTGAAGAGCGGCAAGTCATGGTCATCGATAGTGACCTTTGTATCCAGTAATTCTCTACCCATACTTGAAGAGTAGACGTAGAAATGGGTTCTGGCATGTTTCTTTCTAGATTCTTTCAAACAAACCTTGACTCCACTCTCCATTATATATTCACACGACAAATGTCAAATAGAAGAAAGAAACAAAAATAAGATAAAGGAAAAACTAGTCAAAAAATTTACGTATTTTCTGGCCTCAAGGACGTACGCTTTTAAAAATCGTAACGAATACATTTATTTAGGACAGATGATAAAGTTATACAAACACCAGGAAAGCGGAATAAAACTAAGCATTACGATTGGCTGGAAATCGTTTGGTATGAGTTGAGACATTTTAATAAGCGCCCTGCCAAAATGCTTAAAACGTAAAGTATACAAGCAATGCATAATACCAGCTATTGCTTACGAATGCAAAACGTGGAAATTAGCAATAAAACAAGTGAGAACCAACTTAAGATAGTACAAAGAGCCATGGAAAGAGCAATGCTGGGATAATCCTGAAATAAAGAAAAAAAAATCAACATAGATCAGGGGAAAAGCTAGGCTGAAGGATAATTAAGAAACAAAAATCGAGATGGGTGGGACATTTGGCAAGAAAAGATGATAATGGATCGAGCAGATATCCAATTGATCGTTGCCAATGGGACTGTAAACGCAGAATGAAAAGATTCGACGCAAGATGGAGGGATGATATATATATATATCGAGAGGTTTGCCGTTAAGTCATGGTGGGGGTTAGCGCAATCGTGGTCGCTGTGGAAGGAAATGGGAAAGGCCTTTGTTCAGCAGTGGACATAATGGCTGCTGCTGCGGCTGCTGCTGCTGCTGCTGCTTCCTCTTGCTGATGATGATAAACTCCACGAAAGGACGGACTACTATTTGTTATTATGAGAAATCATTTTTCGAATAGTGCCTGCTGCTCCGCCCGTGTGTTTGTGTGTGCGTGCGCGCACGCCCGCACGCGCATGCGTAATGAGTTACCTGATGACATAAGGAAGACGGACACACAGACATGATCGCAGACGGTATGTAATCAGAACGACACAACTTGGTGTGCGAGGGAGGCTACTTCCCTGCTTTTAAAGCTGATTACCACATGGTTGTTATTCTTGCTCTATGGAGCGTGTATGTGTGCGGACGTACGAATTATTTGTCAATAATGCTAGGTTAATGCGTGTATTTGCCGAGCGTTACACGTCGATATGTGAGCATTTGAAAACATATGGTAATTTATCCAAGTAGGTAACAATTTGTACGCAGGCACAAAAGCAAATACACACACACACACTCACACACACACACACACACACACACACATATATATATATATATATGTGTGTGTGTGTGTGTGTATATATATATATATATATATATATATATACTCATAATGAGATTTAATGTACGACATTAGAATCCAAATTTAAATAAGAGTAATAAATTTTAACATACTGTGAATTACACAAAATATTTTGAACAAGGTACATTCAGAAATTTAATGATTTGGAAAATATGACATCGTAAGATGATTTGGAAGACTTTTGTTTAAAAATTCATGAAATCTCTATAATTAAGATTCTCTTACAGCAAAAACGTGCAAAGTTTATGACTCTGTATACACGCAAATGTGTGTGTGTGTGTGTGTGTGTGTGTGTGTGTGCGTACGTGTGAGTGAGTATTTGTGAGTATGCGTGCGTGCGTGTTCCAATGAATCCCTGGTTTCTCATACAGAGGGGTAATGGACAACATGCACGCGATGCCGTATATAAACATTGTAATGAGTTCGATCCTTACTTGATGCCCTGCAACTGTAGCCTTGTGTCAAACTTACCTGTATATGCACTGTGATACTGGAGCAGGCTATACTTGATATTTACAAATTTCAGCATTGTTTGACACAAGGCCACGAAATCCTGTATATTCTACAGTGTCATCATGTGGAGACGCAATAAGTGTGACAGACGACAAGTACACAAAGAAATAATCAAATAGATGAATAGATTCACGTTGTATTTTATTATATACGTCAATATACGATGATATATAAGAACAAGAACTGAAGGTTCAATGAGACGTCAGCTATGAAGTTTAAATACTATTATTGACACCCCAGATGACGCTGAGGTGAGGATTTTTATAAGTAAGAAGCATCTTATTAAGGGACACCTTTCTACAAATTTTCAAGTAAATCTGACACGAAACAGCTGAGTAACAATTCAGGGACAGACTGACCGATCGATTGGCAAACTTAATCTCTCGTAGAGACGCAAGGACGCCTTTTAAAAAAACTAAAATTCATATCTGAATAATAGAAATAGTTTTAATTTATCCGATATAGACAAAGCATTATAATCACACACTAAATTTTGAATAGTTCATCTTTTAGCTTACGGTTGTTGCTTTTCTATTGTAACGCCCAGGTGGTAATACATTCTGCTACTGTTAGGCAGAAGTGGTGCGCGGAATTCGTGGGCCCGAGCGTTGCGATAAAGAAACAAAGGGGCAGAAATGAGATGGAAGTGAAGCTAGTCAAAAAATGAAAAATAACCTGTCAACCATTTGATAATTCTCGAGTTTCATTTTCTTTCGTTAACAAAATCCCTTATTCATTAGAAACCGTCAATCAAAACTGTCACCAAGTCCCAGGTTTCTCTCAGTTTTCAAGTTGGCCTGGCTGAATTATTTTGTTCGTTTCTTAAAACCCCCAAGTAGGTTTTAGTGGGGTTTCAATTTGCAATGTATGTTTATGCTGAATTGATCCCTCAGTTTGTGTATCCTTGCTATTGAAACAAATAAAGACTTTTTCAGCGATCACAGCCCCGAAAAGGGCGAGATAAGTAACTTTTTATTGATCACCCCCAAAACAGCATGTTTCTAAAAAGACATTGGTCTCATGACGGTTTCTATGGAGTGACTAAGTAGATGTGTTTTTGTTATTTAATACAGATATCACCCAGTTGTTGGAAATTCGCTTTTCGCCACTTTTCCATTGTTACGAAAGAAGGCAAGAACTGAAAATAGCATTCAGCGTATATTTTTTGGCAGCGAGCTGTTATAAAGGTAGCATGCACCTTTCCCCACCCTCGCCTACACCAAGTCTCCTGCACTTCCAACCTACAACGACTCAACCTAACATACTAAAATCACTATTCTGGCGATCTGGGAACGCTCGTAAAATCTCCCGTATGAATTAGTAGTAATTCATCCTTCGCTTGACGCCGTTTCAGTCTACGGAAGGCTTTGATAGAAACGCCTTTCTTCCGGAATACGGAGAAACTTGAATTTTTTAATTCCTGTGTTCTTCCGAACGTCTCTATTTTGTTGTTGGCCGCACCCACACAGAATAGGTGCATATGCACTTGGCGCTTCTTTAGTCGAATATTTGGGATAAATTATTGATAAAAAAGTAGGGGCGTCGGTGAAGGAGGAGACTTTTTGAAAAACACCCCCGGGCCCCAAATGCTTTATAAACTGTACATACATCAACTTTTATTTTTTTAGTGACATCATACAATAACTAGGATATGTTTGTACGTACATGAATAGCGAAATAATAATTCAGCCTTTGGTTTTCTTTTTCACCGATCAAGTGATCATCATCATCATCATCATCATCAGTCTTTTAGCGTCCGTCGTTGGGCATAAACCTTCCCCAGGATTTGCCACACTTCTCTCTCATGGGCGTCACGGAGCCAGTACTTCCTGAACTTGTCTAGCTCGTCTCTCCATCTAATATTCTACCAGCCTCGGTTGCCCATGTGATCTCGGGGGATCCATGTCGTGAGTTGTGATGTCCATCGGTTGTCTGCCATTCTTGCAACATGGCCAGCCCATTGCCATTTGAGATTTTCAATGGATTCTATGATGTCCCAGACTCTTGTCTTTTCTCGGATGTACTGTGCTGTCTTTGGATCTCTCCATGTGAGGCCCAGCATAATTCTTTCATGTGAATGTTGTATGGTTCACATTTTGCGGATCTGTCTCTTGGTTAGGTACAAGTGATAGTACATGCTATTTTTTGCAATTTTTCTTTTTTCGTCTTATCTCACCAAATGTTGGAGAGGCTCCCCTTAAGGGGCCAAGCAATCCCAGTCCCCCGAGACCTCCAGCAATCTGTTGTTACGTACTGGATAGGGAGGGAAATCCTTTGTTTTATTATGTTTTGTTTTGTTTTTGTTTTTCAGAAAGAAATGAGGAAGAAATTTTTTAAAAAACAAAAAAAAAACAGGGTTAATGTAATAAGAGAAGTTAAAGATGGCTCCACATGCAACGAGCCTGAGAGTCAGACCATAGATGCGCTAGTTCTTTTCTTGTGTCATGCATTGTCAGGGAAAGGGCAAGGGGCTGGGTTGGTGTTGCCAACTATATTTTCGAGTATACATCTAACATAAAGAGTCAATTTCCCTTTTCAACAAACATTGTCAAATGTCGAAGATCCCACGCCCTGAATGAGCCAAGCCCAAACCAACGTCCCCATATCTTGAGCTATGTCTAGCTAAATCAGTGTAGAAAATACACTGGATTAGTAGAGACCTCCATTACGCGGAACGGTTCCAGTTAGTCTAGATCCATTTCGATATAAAAAGAACAAACCTGAAATACTGAACCTATACATCCTGATGCACATGTCGACCAAAGTCAAAGTCTGAATCGAATTCGATACGTCGAGGCAAGCCAAGACAGACTACAATAAAAGCTTGACCCTGTAATTTAGGTACATTAGCGGGCTTTCTAAGAGACATGAAATCGGAGTGCACATGATATACACACGTAGACACCGACAAACACACATATATAGTAGGCTGAGTGATACATTAACCGTGTAATGGCGGCAGATCATTTCAAATAAGAGTTTCTATATAGTATAACGCAAGTCATAATCATTGTGTCGGATCATACATATCCATTTATTAATACATAACTGTAGCGTGGAAAGAAACGAATAGAACAGGAATAGACCGGAGAATGAACGAGATGAGGATCTTAAGTGAAAAACTGTTATTTGGGCCTCTGCATCACCGGCGACTTTTTAGCTCGATGGAAAGAGCAAAGCTACGTTGAAGCGCTGCCCAATTGGTCCTGACACGGGATGAGATAGAAAATTTTGGCGAAAAGATGTTGCTGAGGTCAGCGCAATAAGAGTCGACATGGAAATGTGATATATATAATATATACAATATAACCATTTGTATATGAAATATCATACATATAATGTAAAATATGTATATAGAGAGAATATACAATATATATATATATATATATATATATATATATATATATATATATATGTGTGTGTGTGTGTGTGTGTGTGTGCATATATAGATAGATGGATAGATAGAGAGAGAGAGAGAAAGAGAAATAGATAGATAGATAGATAGATATACAAACTACTCTCCAATAACTACCTCCAAATTAATAATAACTGAAATCGTACCACACGCAACTTTTGTAAACCTTGAATATAATAAATACGTGTCAGGTTACGAATCTAACTGATGCAGCTTTATAAATCGTAGGTTGAACTATGAGAAAAATTGATAACACTTGGTAAATGAGTTATCTTTACCGTTTGTTGTTGTTGTTTTCAATTATCGTCTGTATATATACAAATACTACGCTGCGCCCATTTGGTTGTTAATGTGAAAAGGGGACCGCTTATTGAAGCTCGAAATGGTGAGCTATTGGAATTGGATGAATTACAGTGAGCAGTACTTCCCTAAAAATAGGCACCCGTTGCCACTATCCAAGAAGGAAGCGAAAATATGTATTTCGAATATATCATGGTGGCAAACCCTCTTTCCAGCTATAAGTAATACTGTCGTTTCATACAGAAGCATCAAGTTGGGATTACATAAAACAATCGTACTGCATTATAATCCAACTTCAAAATCTTTTCACTCTCGATGACAAGGCCTGGTCTGGTTTGGGTGGTTCAAATTTCCTCGTCCCTAGGAGAATCCCATGTCCCTAAATACCGTTTTAAACCATGTGTCTAAATGTCCGGCAAATACGTTATGTGACTTGTTCCGGTGGGAATTGTATGGCTTTATTTGTGTCTTCATGAATTGCAAATCTAGTATACTGAGAAGAGATACTCTTTGAAAAACTGATAATTTTATGTGTATCAAATTAGAAAAAGTTGGTTTCAGTACCATTTTTTTTCTTCAGTGTAGATAGACGAAAGGGTAAACACTAAAGATATGAGAGGAATGTGTAGTCGAGTGCGTACGAATGCACTTTGCACATGTCAATAGCATTCTAACGTAAATGAATATAGTAGCGCTATGTAGGGGCGTAGCCAGGGTCTGGGGCGCGAGTGAGCACATGAAAATCAACAGTATACATGCCAGATAATCTCCAATCCAATATGCATATTAATTTTGTGTTTAAAATGAAAATACAAGTGAGGTACATACATAAAGCAAGTACATAATCGAATTACCGTAGCCCCGCTGATGGCCTGCTCGACCGACCACCCTGCCAAATGGGCTAGAGGTTCTTCACACTTTGCTCGCTTCTATGTGTGTGTGTGTCTGTGTCTGTCTGTCTGTCTTCGTGTGTCTCCGGCCGCTCCTGGTCACATTCTTGTACTCTCTCTCTCTCTCTCTCTCTCTCTCTCTCTCTCTCTCTCTCTCTCTCTCCATATATATATATATATATATATAAAGCTTTATTGCTTCGAGACCCACTGATCTCACTATGTAGACCGAAATTAACTTGTTTCTACATTCACTCAAAAATTTCAAGTCAATCCGTTTTGATGGGATCCTCAGTTACTCACCATGGCAAGGTTTCGGGAAATTAAAAGCAATACCGCTGAGGTTTGCACATAGAGTCGGAATAGCGTAATAGTTACCAACACAGAAGAACAGAATATGTTTACTTCACACTGCTGTCCTTGAGGAAGTACCCCCCTCCGCCCTGTATTCTGCCTCCTGTACCTTTCCTCCAAGTCTCGCCACTTTCACACCACAGAGGGAAAAGTCTGTGAATGTTCATAAGGACAAAATGATTGCCCATTTGACTAACTCAACCACTCGTTATAAGCAGCAAACTTTACAAGATAAACCGTTCTGTATCCGATAGTCATCGTGCTTACCTTCTTTTCATTATCGTACATGATATTAAGCTTAATCTGTCTCAAGAGTTGTGAGAAAACAGGACACGGGGAAATTGTGTTGCGTCTATCTTTGAATTGAGGAGGAACTTGCCTTGAAAATTAGTATTCGAAATCCTAGCACTTATCTGCGCTGGAACAGATACCAATCCTGGCGCCAATGTGAAACATAGACCTATCTCAGTCAAGAATCACTCTCTCCGCCCCGCTCTGACTCAGTCTCTTCATAGCTATCTATAAGAAACCGAAAATCAAAACTATCACCAAAGACTGTCTGCATACGTTTCTCTCAGTTTGGTCGGGCTGGCTGGTTGGCTGGCTGGCTGGCTCTCTACGTATCAGGCGTACAGGCTGCACCAGCTAGAGGGGCTAAAAATTTCAAGCATTCACCCCTTATAGAATAAAACGTTGGGGGGGGGGTTACCACCAAAGAGCTCAATTTGCAACGTAAGTTTATGCTAAATTGGTCTCTTAGTGTAAGACCGCCTGTTTTTGTTTTTTGTTTTTTTTGTTTTTGTTTTTTTTTTTTTAAATCTTTTTAGGGATCTCGGTCCGACAAAATACAATTGAAGTAACTTATTCATTGATCGCCCCATTTTCATTTCTTTCAATTTATCACCAGCCAACATGGCATGCTGCCAAAAGACATTGGTCTCATGACAGTTTCTTTTGAATGACTAATTAAACCTGTCTATAATTTAAAATCATATTTTAGCTTTGACATTTATAAAAACACGCCTTTACAAATGTGATGCCATTTATATATAATAGACGTGCATATGCCGCAGTTTGCTAAGACGTCTTTATTGAATAATTGACATATATATATATATATATATATATATATATATATATGAGTGTGTGTGTGTGCATGCGCGTTCAGGCAGCACCCTTTCTTTTAAACAAGTTTCATTGAACAATGTAGATATCTTATGACTGTTCATTTTTCTAGTAAGCCGCTCGAGTTTCCTGATGTTATATTTTATAGTCGCTTCAAATGAGTGTAAGAATTCATATTATTTTTACTAATTCTTTCTGGATTGAGACCTTCGCTTCAGATCCGGAGACCGATATCCTACCTCTCGGCTATGGTACTGGACGGTCAGTAAGGCTTAATCTTAGCGATAAATATTTATTTACGCAGAAATTCCCCATCCACCAGAGTGCTCTATTCCTATGGAAGAGCATTGCATAAGCTTACAATAGATGAGTTACCCCACGTAAAGAGTGCTCAACCCTGGAAAGAGGAGCATTAATTATTGTGTATCCACAGACAGCTGTTTCGATGTATTACATTTCTTCAGTTTGGCTATAGACTTTCCATTAACCCATCCAGTATATAATACTGTCAAAAGAGAAAGTGCTGCCCATACACATATATATATATTGATAGAGAAAGAGAACTAATGGATTAACTACAAACTGATAACGAAAATGCATACACTATACCCTCATAATTTATAATGTATAACTATAACGAGCGAGCTCACCATCTCCACTGAATAAAACAGAAAAACATAACAAATAATGACCAACCACTAAACAAACGCATACACACATATAGAGAGAGAATAAAAGGAACACAACCTAGAGGGATAACCCCCCATACTCACACATAAAAAAATACTTTCCCCAATAGGAATCTAATATGAACTGGATCATTCACATGAAGAAGCTCGAACAGGGGCAGAAACATAAACGTGTTTGTGCAGCGAATCCCTACTCCATCATAATTCAAGTTCTACTGTAAATCAACTTAATTATATAATAATGAATGTATTGAGCACTTGACATAGACGACACCAACATAATTTTCTCCATTCTTTAAGTAGGTCTGGCTGTTTTCATACATTGACGAATTATTACGTAGATAAACCTAATTTAATTACTTTAGATTTGCTACACGTAAATTCATTACTTTATATTTATCTTATCTAATCAGTAATTCGCTTGTAAATTTGGGTTTACAAATTAATGTAATAATTTGTTGGTCCGAAGAAACACTTCTTTCAGTGTATGTATGTATTTATGTACGTGTCGTCCGTACAGTTCACATCAACGGAGCTAGAGGACTGAACAATCAAACGTGTACTCCTTATTATGTCTAGAAAAAATGTTTCTCTACCCACCCCACCCAATAGGTTTTGAGCAGAGGTTCAAAGTGTAAGTATATGCTTAATTGGTTCCTTGGTATGTGTCCGACTTGTTCACGCTCGTAATCTGAAAAATCTCAGTTATCCTGCGAAAGGCGAGAGAAGTAACTAATTCATCAGTCACCCCTTTTTTCCAATTGATCACCCCCAACACAATTTGCTGCCAAAAGACAGTTTCGATTGAGTGATTTCCAGACCTGCACATCTTTTATATTGCTTCCTTTTTGTTGAGATAATTTGATGACACACTTCTATCATATTTTGATTCGAGATTTATGAGCCTACGATAAAACACTTTTTATTGAGTTTTGATTTCAAATATTTAGAACTATAATAGAAATCGTAAGGCGAAACTGTCAACACAGGTTCCGACAGTTTTCAAGTAGGTCTGGTTGGCTATGTATGTATAAATGTGTGACGCGTTCAGAGTACACAAATGGAGCAAGAAGGCTGAAAACCTGAACATTTACTCCTTTTTATGTCTACAAAGGAAAAAGATTGTTTCTTGACACACCCCAAAAGGTTTGGTGGGATGTTTGATTTGCAATGCAATTTTATGCAATATTGATTCCAGGGTTTGTGCCCAGCAGCATTCACGCTTGTTTGTTGAAAATTTAGTGATCACGGCACAACAAAAGGCGATCGAAGTTACTAGTATTGATCTGTCCTTTTCTTTTGTTTCTCTTTTAAATCGTTCACGCGCTATACGTCATGCTGCCAGAAGACATTTGTCACCCGACGGTTCCGAGTGAGTGACTAACCAAACATAGCCTGACAAAAGGCAATAGACGTGACCAATTCATTAGTCATCCCTTTTTCCAAATTTTTGATTGATCACCCTAACACAATATGCAGCCAAAAGACGGTTTCTATTGAGCGACTTACCAGACCTGTGCATCATTTTGCATTGCTTCATTCTTGTTAAGATAATTAAATGACACACATGTTTTTATTATCTTCTGATTTTAGATTCATGAGCCTACTATAAAACACTTTTATCTATTCATCACAACAACAATATCCGTTCTTCCCATAAATAAATCACCTTAGCCCGCACTTGTATCAGGACTAATTAGCTGAGAAATTTTCCAAAATTATCTTGAGAATATTACCAGCACCAGCTTTGGTGATTTCTGTGTACATGCAGAAACAAGTGAATATCGGTTTGCATGGTAAAATCATTGGTTCTTGCAGCAGTAAAGCTTCACACACACACACACACACACACACACACACACATACACACACACACACACACACACACATATATACATACATATATATATATATATATATATATATATAGAGAGAGAGAGAGAGAGAGAGAGAGAGAGAGAGAACAGGAAAAACTGTGATTAGGAGCGATCAAGGACACACACAAACACACACACACCAAGGCGAGGAAAATGAGAAGAGCCTGTTGCCCATTTGGCTGAGTGGTCGGGTGGGCCATTTGCAGGCTACGGTGATTTGATCACGTATCAATTTTATAAATAAATCTCCTTAGCATTTTGATTTTAAGTTCGAGATGAAAAAGTATAATGAAATGAAGATTATTTAGTAGGTGTACTGGTGCTCATATATATATATATATATATATTATTATTATTATTATTATTATTATTATTATTATTATTATTACTATTATTATCATTATCATTATAATAAAGAATCGGATATTTAACCTGACAGAAATAGTTATCGATGTGTTGTATTACTTTGAATCCCACAACAGTCCTGTTTTCTTCAGTTGTTTATTCTGTTCGCGCTGCCTAGACTAAAAGATACATTCTCCGTGTAATAATAGGAGGTCATTCCAAATTAAGTTTCAAAGTAATATAACGCATTTATAATGTACAGGACAATGATTTTGTTCTTTGTTTAGTACAGTAATGATGATAATTGACAAATTCTGGAATTTTCATTCTCGTATGATGTCTTTTTTGAGCAGATTACGAATATTGCTTCATTATTGTAGATGAATAGAGTAAATTAGTGGATTAAATGAGTTTGTTGCATTTTCGGGGGTGGGGGCTCAAATATTCCCCCTTGACACCCTTATGGACGCTCATGCCTCAAACAGTCTTAAACAGATTTTAAAAAACGTACATTTAAGATGTATAAGTACAATATGTCTGTGATTTTATGAGAGGCGAAGCAAGAGGGGGCAAGGGGGCAGTCGCCCCAGGCGCAGATGTGAAAGGGTGAAATTTTTCTTCTGGCCTCTAATGCTTGGTAATTGATAGGTCTATGTCCCTGGGCGCTGAGAACCCTTGCTACACGGGTGCTACTACCATTCGTCTCAGCTGATTAGCCATCCCAAGCCCCTTTTTTCACTCTTTTGTGAAAAAAAATGAACATTCTCCCCTTCTCTCCCTTTATTTCTCTCACCACCCCCAGAGGATCGTTCATAGATTAACGGTTTGAATTTCTGGCTGGGATGGCGTTTCAGCTGGGGTGGCTGGGATAAAAAAAAGTAGCGCCATTCCTGCAACACCGGATTCTATAGCAGTGGATCTCAAACTTCATTGTATGATAGCAAGCTAGGAAATACATTTGACCATGCGGGACAACCACTGTGAAAATGAAATGAATTAGACTGAAACATTTCTCAGAAAATATAGTAATAAAACCATTAACATGAAGCCCGTAGTGAATACGTTCAACGTTCGAAATGTTCGCAATTTGAAAAAGAAAAATGTGCGGCCCCCTTGGGAGACAGGGCAGTTTTCAAACATTTAAGGCCCCTGGGCAAACAAGTGTACTCCCACCAACATATCAAAATTGGGTTTTTCACTGTAAATTCGTGATATTTCATTACAGAAAATTTAAGTGTAGAGGAGTTTTTCTATGTTTCTCATTTGATACGAACCTTAATTTTTATTTTTCAAATTGGATTCCGGGGCTCCTGGAATTGGGGGTTGGGGGTCGCAGACAACTGCCCAATGTGTCCATACGATAAGAGACGATCCTGTTGGAAGATAGTCACGGTACACTATTATGCCACGGCACACAGTTTGAGAACTTCAGTTCTATAACTATGTGCGTTGCGAGTATGTAAAGCGAGATATAGGCGTGGGAAAATACAGGCTGATAGAATCGTTACACATGTGCGGTGTGCATAAAAATTAAGATTGTATATGTGTATCTGAGCAGAGAAAAAAAATGATACGTATGTTAAAGCTACAAGATTTTGACAGAGAGGGAAAGAGACGGAGAATGAGAGTAAAGGAGAGACCAATATTTTTGATACGTGAATATGCGTGTGTTTATATTAGAACACACTTCTGTCTGCCTTTCGTTCAAGGAGAGACCGAGAGGTTTCGGCGAAATGTGTGTTGAGCGTAATGGTTAACAAGCTAGTCATGTAGATCAGTGGTTTTGGAACTTTGAAGACTCAGGGACACCTCCTATAAGGGAATATTTTGGCAAACCCTTATTTTTAGTATTTAGTTTTTAGACCGTAATCGTTGAACTGCAATCATCATCATCATCATTCTTTTGACGTCCGTCGTTGAACATAGATCTTCTTCACATTTCTCTATCATGGGCGTCGCGGAGCCAGTGTTTTCTGAATTTGTCTAGTTCATCTCTCCATCTAGTATTCTGTCGACCTCGGTTTCGCATGTGATCTCTGGGGATCCAGGTTGTGAGTCGTGATGTCCAGCGGTTGTCAGTCATTCTCGCAACATGACCAACCCATTGTCCTTAGAGTTTTTCAATAGATTCTCTGATGCCTCAGACCCCCCCCCCGTTTTCTTCCTGATACACTGTGCTGTCTTGTGATCTCTTCATGTGAGGTTGAGCATGATTCTCTCATGTGCGCGTTGCATGCTTCTCAGTTTGCTGGTCTGTCTCAATTATTTGCCTAAAAAGCATATGTATTCTAATTAGATTACATTCATTTGAATTCTAATATATAAATCTGTGTACAATAATTAGGTTTATTGATATCTTTAAGATGGATAACGATACTTCTCTGCACAAGATTCGCAATGTCAGATTCGGAGGGAATACTGTTGTGGACTCCTAGCGTTATTTGTCGGGCCCTCATGGATCTATGAACCTCAATCTCGAAACCACTGACGTAGACCATTACTGCTATAACGAATTCAATCCTCACTAGGTGACCACAGTCGTTGGAGCAATGATTAGCTAATTTTGTAGATTATTTCGGCTGAGGTAAGTTGGATTGTAAACTTGTGCCGTATGCAGTAAGCCAAGATTAGTTCGTACCAATGATAGTATAACCTATACACCTTGCAGAGGAGCAATGATTAGCTAGTATTGCAGTTTATAAATACTGAAACGAGTTCGATTCTCACAAGGTGCCCTATACTTGTGGCCTTGTGCCGTACGTATTAAAATAAACTTGAAATCAAAATACTCAAAAGCGTAAGCACGAATGAAGGGCTGTAGCCGAGGGAGGCGTTTTTAAATCGCCCCTTGGCCCCGAATGGAGTCCCTCCAAGCTTTATGAATGGTAGTCCAGCTACTGTATTTCTACAAATATTATACAATAACAAATTTCACTAAATGTTGGAGAGATGCCCCCAAAGGACACCCCCCGCACCCAGACGCTCAAATCTGTAGCTACAGCATTGCTTTTGAAAGGACTACCGACTCAAAAGCTTTCTGAAAGTGTGGCCCATGAACCCCCGTAATAACTTTGAACCATCACAGATTCGCGGCCCCCATGTTCAGAACAACTGCCTCAGTATACTGTCTATAGTTTCGAGATGGGTCATTAACATTCAGAGGATTTTTTTCGGACGATTTAACTCATTCTCATTGTTTGTATTATCAAAAAATCTGACCAGTAAATGCATTTATGTTATTCTGTGTAAATGTGGAAAGATACTATACAGGAGAAACTGGCTGGCCCCTCAAGGTTCGACTTGGTGAACATAAAGAAAAGAAAAGAAAAGAAAAGAAAACAGTAATCAAAGGAGAGATAGAAATATCTGGAATGGCTGACCATATTTGGAGAGAAAAAGACGAACATTTCCCTCTCTGGGAAGAAGTACGTATAATAGACAGAGAACGCTGTTGGAAACTGAAAAAAAAATTCAAGGAGGCAGTCCATATCAACACGAGCACCGAATGTATAAGTCAGACAAGTACAATGTGGCTTCCACTACCCATCAGGGACAAAGTATGGAAATCTGAGCCTAACAAGTAAAGAAGAAGAGATCGATATTACTCGAATCCTACGTGGTAACATAGTTTCCATCAGAATATTCTGTTTAGCGCCATCTTTGAGGAAGTTCTGTTCACCACCATCATATTTGGATATTCTACCAGAAGAAGGTCATAGAATGAATCGGCCGAAACGTCGTGTTTATAACATTAAACATAAGGAGTTCAATCGTCCGAAAAATTGCGCTAAATGTTGGATAGCGGGGCTTTTCAAGGAGCCAAGCTACCCAGGCTTCCAAATCTCCAGCTACACCCCACATGAATATTTTTACGAGACATTTATCTGTTTTAGATTGTGTATAAACGACAAATATATATTAAGGATAAAAAAATCATTTTTCTAAGAGTAAATATGATCATGACCGTCGGAAGTCAAGGGAGAGAATTCATAAAAACAATGAAGAAAGATTTATAATATAACTGTATATTTCTGTATTTGCTCTAAAAGTTCTCAATGAATTTCAATTCAATTTTCGGGGGGGAGGGCAGTAGGTTAAAAAAGAAGTGATTAAATTTGGGGGGCGAATCGATGCACAATGATGAAGTCATAATTGGAAGAAATATACGTTCACAGTCGTCCATTTTGAATTTCAAAATACCTGCCCTTGAAGTTCATAAAAAAAACTGGCAGCGTCTTTTTTTCTCTTAATTTGGATGGTTTTTAGATATGATTCAACTTTGTTGCCAAGATTCTACACCCCCCACTCACGCACAAATGATAACTCAAAAAATGTGCCAGAAACTGATATATCAGAAGTTTAAAAAATCCCTGTATGCCGAGGTAAAAGTTCCTGAAGTGAAATCCACTTAATTTAGTGACCTATCTCTGTACTTACCTACATTCATACGATTGCTTCATGCGTATACACGTCAGACTTTACGTGGGTGCACGGTGTAATTATATGTAATATAAAAGTATTTGAATATTATTCTTATATAGATGTAACTAAATAAATCACTATTTATATGTATCTGTGTGCCTTCTATAATTTCTTGTCGCTCGCAGCAAGGCCAGTCAGTGGGTTTGCAGGTAGGGCAGACGTGGGCTTGTGTTATTTAGTTTAGGATGGAGATCGGTCTCCTTCTTAGAGAGATTGATGAGGTTGCTCTGAGAGGCTCTCTACAACTGTTTTCAGCATCTGATATACCCAGACGGATACCCATCTTAGTACTGACCAAACTCAGTGTTGTTCAACTCCGGTGATCGTACGATAACCAATGCATCCAATGTGATTTGGCTGTATTATGTCTGTGTGTAAACTGTATATTTCGGATGCTGATTTTGTAGGCAGTCACACCTGTCCGATTTGAAATACTATGTTACGCTAATGTTTCTGTTCCTCATCCTCCTCCTCCTCTCGCACTATTTGGCCTTGTGCAGTACTAAACTAGATTTTGTGTATATCAAAGAAGTTACCTCAGTGTTTTAGTAAGCAAACTTGCCTTGCGAGCCGAATGGCTAAATTAGCGATATCTAGCCCCACTTTGGTGACAGTCTTAGCTAAGCTTGTAACAAGTTGAGAGATATCCAGGTATTATTTCGATTAGTGCGGTTAATTCATCTCAAGATTTTCCGTTTTCTATTCAAAACCGCACTGTTCGAGATCGTTAAAATTCAACTTTTTTTTTCAACTTATACTTGATTGCTTCATTTTGTACAGCAACACCCCAACCGCACTATTCAAGGTATTGGTGTATAAACTTAATCCGGTCCATGTCCATATAGGTGGAGAAGATAAGAAGATTGTATTGTACCTAATTTCTAAATAATAAGGGCGGCATCCTGCTTTGAAAATTGGCATTCGAAATCCTGTTTTTTTTACTTGGGTTCGAACACTGACAAATGGCTTTAATAGCGAAATTTACAACTGCTACAGCCACTAAGAAGACTGCTTTACATATATATATATATATTGCAGTAAATCTTGTGGTAAGCTAACCATCGCGAGTATGCACGTTAACAGAAAAAAATATGCTTTGATACAAATCAGGTAACGTGGTCCCTAAAAAGAAGAGCGGTCCTTCCTACAGAGCAAGTAGCATTGCTTTATTTTCTCATATTTCAATGAATGTGGCCCCGAATTACCTAACCCTACTGTGGCGTAACAGGAATGACGGCTACGGGGCATTGCTTTATTTTCGCATCCTGGGTGTCTACAGAACTATTAATAGATCATTCATTCTAACTGTAACGCCCAGGACTGTTTAGTAATCCATCCACACACATAATAATTAGGAATGTACAGATGTCTTCTGTCACGCTGAAGCAGTAAAATAGAATTTCATTTATGTTCTAAGACGTAATAAAAATGCCGAATTTAAAGTACAATGTATAAGTATAAAACAAAAACAAAAAGTAATAAAAATCCGTTTGTGGCCGGCAGAACAGCGAACGAAATTGATTTGATGTTCTGCGAATACGATGCAGTTTCAAAATTATTAAGATACTGTCGACATTTCTGACAGCGTGGGTAAACTACTGTAATAATTAACTAGCTATGTGTGTTGGCACTCTGATGTGCAAAGGGACGCTAATGACCTAGTAAAATAGAAGTTTATGTTCTAACGACGTAATAAAAATGCTGAATTTAGAGAACAATACATAATTTTAAACTAGTAAAAACAAAAATATAATGAAAATCCGTGTCTGGTTAACAGAACGCTATTCTCCACGTTCAATGCAATGCAATTTCCTATTATCCATAAAAATAACATGTGCGCATGTATATTTCATACAAGGCGTCATTTTTTCCAGCATGAATAAAATATCAAGTTGATAATTACTGCTTGGAGTAACACCTTCAATTGTTTTGAAATAAATTTAAAATTAATGCTAACAATTGGGACCACTGTCATTCATTTGAGTATGGAATTCGAAAAAACAGCAATACTATTAGCTCTGTGGTAGGGACCGCCCTTCTTATTAGGGACCAGTCTATTCGACTCGTACCGATGCTTTTACTGTAAGTGTTAGAATTAAAATGTTTCAAGTCAACCTATTTTCGAGAGAGAATATGTTGTACGGTAAAGGTATTCCTGTACAAATTAATGTAACAAAATATAAGCTGAAAAAAAAAACAAACACATCAAGTTATTATAAGGTCTTGAACAGTGCGGTTTTCAACAGTACGGTGATTTTGGAACGAATTAACCGCAATAATCAAGGTATATCTGTATCATAATTCGTGTTTTGTAAATGTAGTTTACGTATTAGCATTTGAATAAGGCCCGACGTCTAGGGTTGGGGCAGGCCCCTCCTGAAAATCACTTGACCACCTTGGTGAATGTGATGCTTAAACATTTTGGCAATTATTGGCGTGTTTTTGACTCTTTTTTTTTTAGTATCTTTGGTGGGTTTTGGCCCTTTTTTTTTTTTTTTTTGGTGTTTCAGGGCTATATTTTTAAATACACACTGAGCACTTCTACTCACGCCCCAGACTTGATAGATGATGCTGCCCCCCTCTCTATTCACTGTACCCTGGTGACGGGCCTGATTTGAATAACACCAACTGAAATATTTTAACGAACTAAAATTTGTACGAAGGATTAAAACGTGTGTGAGGGAAAGAAAGGGAGAAAGCAGAGAAGATAGATAGAGAGAGCGAGCAAGTGAGCGAAAGAGAGAGAGAGAGAAAGAGAATGACTGTGAAATGACACGTGTATGTACGCACATGCACTTGTATGTAAGAGGAAAGTATACAAGTCAATGTAGAATAATAACGAGCTACTTCGCGTACACGTTCACATGTGCCGTGTGCAAAGTAGTGTCCCTAGTCCCACTGTCTACGATGAGTTTGACCCTCACTATGTAACCCACGCACTTGTGGTTTTGTGGTATATTCAGTGTGCGTTTTTTTAAAAAATAAGTACACGAGGCAGTATAGGATTGTAAATTAATGTTTAGTACTACGAATTATAATGGTTGTTGGAAATAATATTTTATCAGATAAAAAAAATATACCAAGATAATGTTGCGAATACGTACACGACTGTACTCGAAATACACGCACGGGGCGTAGCTAGAAATTCAGGGGCCTAGTGGCTTGGCTCCTTGAATACCCGACCCCCATCTTCCAACATCTAGTGATATTCGTCAATAAAAATGCAGTAGTTGAACTAGAACTACTATTCAAAATGCCTTTATAGAGGGGGGGCTTCATTGGGGGCCCGGGTGGGGGCGTTTTAAAATGGCACCCCTTAAACCCCTCTTAGCTACGCCTCTGTACATGTGTGCAATTCACATGTGGGTATGATTTTTCGAAGAGCGTGTGTACTGAAATCTTACATGCATTTTTTGTTGTTACACAATGGTGAATTGTAAAATATTTCCTGTGTAACGTGAACCAAGATGTATGTGTAACAAAAGTGTACCGCGGTGTGTATGTAATCGTAAACAAAATGTGTACGCATATGTGTTTGGGTTTTATGTAAGCCCGGCCCTCTGTGTATGTGTGTATGCGTGTGAGAAATAGAGAGAGAGAGAGAAAGAGAGAGAGATTTTTGTTTTTTTCTCTAATTTTTGTTCTGGGCGCCTATCGTTTCGTCTGTGTGCCTGCTTAGTCCGCCTCTCTGTCTGTCTGTCTGTCTAGCCCCTCCCCTTCTTTCCCCTCCCAATGTGAGCCACTAACTCTGCCACCCTCACCCCCGACTCTGCCGCCCTCACCCCTCAGCACTGCCACCCTCATCCACCAAAGCACCCTACCACTACTCCATACCTCCGCCTTCCTCTTTTTTTCTGTCTCCTCGATTCTTCTTTTTTCTCTCTATCTCTCTCTTTCTCTACCTATTATTCTTCCTTTTTGTTTATCTACCTCGGTCTTCTTTTTTTTCTCTTTCATTCTTCTTTACTCTCTTTCTCTCTCGTTTTTACTATCCCCCCTCTCTCTTTCAATCTTCTTTTCTCTCTCTGAAAAATTTAATTCCCCTTTTCTCTTTCGCATTGTCCCTTTCTTTCAGTTCACTGTTCTTTTTTTCTCTCTCTCCCTCCTACATTTTCATTTCTGTCTCCTTTATTCTTCTCTCTCTCTCTCTCAACCATTCTTCTTTCGCCAATCTCTCTCTCTCTCTCTCTCTTCTTTCTTTTATTCCTACCACATTTGATTCTTTCTTCTTAGCTATGAGAAAGAGGAAAGAAATTATAGGGGATGAGGAATGGCTCTACTTGAAAAAGCACACGAATTCTTTCCTCCTGTGTTAAATTGAATAATAAAAAATCATACATATATATATATATATATATATATATATATATATATATATATATATACGTATACTAGCTCTGTTTTATGCTTGTGTAACTTAATGTCTCCTACTTTCTCTTTAACTCTACCTCCCCTCTAAGTACTACGTATATATATATATATATATATATACATATATATATATATATATATATATATATATATATATATATATATATATATATATATATATATATATATATATATATATATATATATATATATATATATATATATATATATATATATATATATATATATATATATATATATATAAGTTAAAAAGACTCTTTCTTTACCATGGAGCAGGCCTGTACAGTAAAATTACTGTGTGAGTTTTTAAAACCTGGAAAGGGTAAACATTTATTTCCCTCTCTAATATATTTTTACTTATCTTTCGTCTAAAATTAGTGTTCTTCACGGGTTCCTGTCTTCACACTTCTCTTTCTTTTTTCAATACGTCTCTCTATTTACTCGCCTTATTCCCCCTCTGTCTATTTCCCTCGCTCTTTTTTCGTCGAAATTCTCTTCTCTATTATTCGATCCATTCTCTCTCTCTCTCTCTCCCACTCCGTCTGATATCTCTCCCTCCTCTGTTTAAACCTATATCCTGTTTTCCTCGTATTTGTTTTTCTCTCCTACCTCGCTCCCTCCCTCTCTCTCTTTATTTTTTCAATCTCACAACGTTGCCCTTCACCTGCAACTAACACCCTCCGTCTATTTCGATACTGCCACCGCCACTCTCTCTCTCTCTTGCTTGGTAACATACAATGCCAGGCGAAGAAGGAGGAGGAAGACTAGGCGGAGGAGGTATATCAGTAGAGGAGTAGCGGTTGTAGTAGTAAAAATGTGAGGTAGTAGCAAGGACAGGCCCTAGTAAGCTAAGTGAAACAAACATCCAACCGCTTTCAGACAGATATGAATTAGTGTGTATGGAAGGATGGATGTGTGTGTGTGTGCTGTCCCCAACTGACAATAACAGAAAAAGACAGTATATACCAAATTGAAGAAGAAAAAGAAAAAAAAAGACATCACCAGAGAACAAAAAGCAAATAAGTTTGCTTACGAAACTCAACCAGCCAAGCATAAAGGCCTGGATCTGTGTTTTCTTTTTAACCTACAATTTTTTTTTTTCAAATTGAAACGTTGAAGAAGAATTTTATTACTACGACAGCAACAACACAACACACTCCTTATATTCTATACAAGATCGTGATGAAAAGACGAGAAAAAGACAGGTTTTTATTTAACTAAAAGAAAGAAAAAAAAGCCTACCTATCTACCCGCGATTGTCTCTACAAGGAAAAAATGTGGAGTATTTTATAACACACAAAAAAAAAATTAACCATCACTGACTTAACCAGCTGATCTACCTCGAAAACCATCATCAAAAATCATAACTACACAAACACACACATTTTGAAAAAGATTATCAATTAAACAAACTTAAAGGAGAAGAAGAAAAAAAAAGATCTGGCTGGTTATTTTAAATTAAACAGAATACGCAATGCTTTATATTTTTAATACAGTTTATATTTCCTCAAATCTATGGACGTGAAAAATAACTTGGCAACTACAACAAATCATATCCAAAATACAATCGATAAAAACGTGAACATATCCCAGGATTTATACATATATACATATGTATATATTCTTATATATATGTATATAAATGTATATACATATGCTTCTTTGAAAGCGAAAAAGGAAATATCTACACCCGAAAGAAGCCAGGGATCTCTATATTAACCCTTTCATCCTCAGAAACGAAGATTCATGGACTATAATCCGCCACCCAAACGAGTGAGCCGTCATATTCAGAAGGTCCTCAAAAACTATCAAAGTACAGCTGTACGAAGTTTATGTGGCCCTGATTCAATTGTAGGTTCGCCAACGGATTTCTTTTATTATTATTACCCCAGCCTGGCTGGTCCTGTATCCGCTCCTAGTCAGATCCCAGGGGTAAGTGGTAGTAATCTACTTCTGTCTCCCCCGACAAAACTCCTTCCCAGCCCTTCGACTGTCGGTAACCGAAACAGCATCACCCCAACAACCAGTCACAACACTTCTACCTTCGGGTCGGGTACCGGGAGTCCTGCAAGTAGTCGAACAGGGTCAGTTTCTCCATCAAGTACGGCGGCCGGTGGTGTTGCTAACACCGCCGGACCGACATCCCCGAAAGACAAGTCCACAACGGCGTGCCCTTCGTCTTCATCTTCTTCTGCTGCGGTTGTTGTGTCATCGAGGGGCCGACCTTCGTCGGGTCCCTCATCCGGCCACGACGACGACGAAGAGGTTCTCGTATATGATCCTCACCTGAGCAGCAGTGGAAGTAGTGGCTCTAGACGGGGTGCTATGAGTAGTACTACTACCTCTACGACTGGTGTCGTCGTTAACCCTGTCGCCAGCAAGTTACCATCGGAGAAGGGCCTGGAATTCGACCCGTTTCGATCGCCACCCCCGTATCCGATACAACAGATGCCAGTGTTTACCCCGTACGACTCTTATGCCGAACGATCCGAAACTCTCTTGGAAAATGAGAGGATTGCTTGCTTTATTATCGGCGGCGAGAAGCGATTGTGTCTACCCCAGATACTCAATTCGGTCCTTCGACATTTCAACCTCACCCAGATCAATTCTGTGTGCGATGAACTGCATATTTTCTGTGCCCGGTGCAGCCCCGAACAACTGGAGGTTTTTGTCGCGGCTGGGATCTTACCTTGTAGGACTGCTAGTTGCGGACTTATCACCAAAACAGATGCTGAGCGGCTGTGCCATGCTCTTCTTTACAAACGGTCAGGAAACAAACCGGTCGACCCCCCTTCACACAGCAGCTTCAAGGTAAATTAAAATATATATTCTATTTCATATCATTTTTTAAAAGTCCTCTTTGTAAAAACGGATTTTTCGTTAAATCACGAACTATTCTGACCCGACCCGTCCTCATTTGAGGGCTAGCTGGGTTGACAACCTAGACAGTAGCCAATTTAGTTGTTTTCCATATAGATCCCGAGATATCAGCTTGCTGTGATATTACTATTTAGATAATTTTTTTTTAAATATGTATGTTTAATTTATAGCTTGATATTTTTAGTAAAATGAGTAAATATTCATCAGAGTTAATGTTGACAGTTATGGTCACGTCGTCAAATTTATTGATAATTTTCCATTTTTCCGGAGAATGTAGAGGTTTCGAGACTTCCTTTCTAGATGTAAACCTGAAAATGATTTTGGCATTACTTTGACAAGTGTTTATTATTGGTCCGAGTTCTTTTGGTAGGTCCTTGTCCTTCGTTGTCTTACTATTTAGAAATCAGAATTGGTAAATCATACTTTGAAGATCTAGTGACCAAAAACCCCGAAAAGTTAGTCTCGCTCCCTCGAGTCATGATGGCCATGCGACAATGTCAGGTTTATTTTGAGGTGGAATGGACACTATTTTTTTTTTCAAATTTTTGTGCAGGTTTTCCTAAATTCTTCTCGATAACAAAATGTCAACCCAAATAGTTTTTCAGACAATTGAATTGTTATTCGTTGTTCACGCGACGTATCGGCCGCATTATTCTACGGACTTCTCCAGGTGCAATATGTAATACCTGTGAGAGTTCAATTTTTCTGGGAAAATCTTAGAATGTTTATTAAACTTCTCGAAATTATTGGCAAAATTGTCAAGCTTGAAATATCTCCCGATTCTTAGTGTACAGCCTTGTATATAGAAAAAAAAATTAAACCCTAACACACTACTAGTTAATTTTCTTTCTGCTCTTTATAGCAATCTCACACGTTTGTTTATTTTGTTTTTCTTTTTCATCTTATAGCAAAATTTTAGACTGATCACAATGAAGATATTTCTTATTTATTTGAAATCAGATATTTTGGAATGTATGACATAATAAGCTTTATTAGACAGTCTGTCTCTAAATATACTAAAACCTACTATTTATTAAAATCTCATTTTGAACCATTTTTTTTTTCAAGTATGAATAAATTAAGATGTATTTAATTGTGTTCCCCTCTCTATTTTTGTATGCTTTCCAGTCCTTATGCATTTAGGCATTTCCGTCCTTCCGTAGTTGATTTTGCTAATGGGTCTAATTTTTGGAAGTGGTTTGGTATAAAAAATTTGTAAAATAAAATGAGGAAATAGCCAGGTGCTGAATAATTGAATGCTTTCGTTGAAAAAACGTTAAATTGAGGAAAAGGTTTGTTTCTCTAAAATTTGATTCGATTCCTAGATCTTGTTTATAGCCTTTAGTGAAATGTCTCTTGAGATTTAAAAATTTTAATTGAAAAAAATACAACTGAATTTATGTACATACATTCTCACAGAGGAATTCATCGTCAAGTTCTTGAAAAACCACGACTCTAAACTGAAACAACGTTAAGTGAAACCGATTTTACTACGGACATTAGTGGAAATAGATGTTTGACTTATGTAATATACTGTAATGTAGGAATTTTGACTGTCTCGTCTGAAATCGACTTAATTTGCTATTCCACCTACAACATTTCATATCAAATACCTTATATTCATATCTTTTTTTTCATCTCAACGATGATATAAGGTAACTACTTTAATCGGGGAGTTCCTGCATATACAACAAAATCTAGTGTCGACCTTAACTTTATCTAACACGTGTCTAGTTTTCACACTTTAGCAAGTGCTTGTCTTACATCAATGCTTTTACTTATTTACTTATCTGTACCACTCTTTCGATTAAAAAAAAAAAAAAAGAAATGAAAAAGAAGGTCATTACATGTTGTGCCCTGATGGTATGAATACCTGCCAAACCTGATTCACAAGAAATGTCTCAATTTTCTTGTAGCAACAATAATGGAAGAAGTCTCTCTCTTGTCAGTAGCAGTAGTAGCTACGATTAACTTAAGGTTTTTTTTCTGAACACTAATAAAACTATCCACAAACCTTACTTTTTATTTATCTATATTAAATAATATACCACAATTTTTTAAAATTTCAATTTAAAATACTTCTATCGTCTTTATATTTTCCCCGTTTACGTATTTTAAGACTACCTACCCACCGTATTTACTCTATAGTACTATTAATACAATGCAGTCTCGAATATAATGCTACCCCAATCATTTTGCTGCTAAAAACCAGTTATATACTATGTTATTATTTTTACGATTTAGTATAACACTAGCCTCCAATTTTGACCCTGATTTTTTTAAATATTTATTTCTCGCATTTTACACGAGTAAATACGGTAGTAATTTATTTTATCTAAAAGCTAGCTTTACATTAAACATCTGACTTGCTAAGTTTCTTAGGCTTTATTAAATTTCTGATTAATACTAATTTAAACCATGTGTTATTTAAGATCAAAAAATATATGCACTGATTCAATAAACTATATGATGAACGTATATTCAAGTGAATGTTCAAATCTGAATAAGTGTCCACATTTTCCATGTTGAGTGTCGGCCATGCTTTCTCTTGTAGGATAGTAACCGACCGTACTATTTACTAGACCACAATGTGATTTCGTATTTAATTCGACCCCACTTTTCGTAGATAAATATCAATATTACATGGATGTTTGTTATTATTTTTATACTATAAATTATCGCTACCCCTAATTTTGACCATGATTTCTTGTATTTTTAATTAGATTTCTTATACACGGGTAAATATAGTAGTAGTAGTTGTCTTAAAATCAATGCCAGTAGTAGTCAAATTTGCCTGTTGATATATTGGGGTGAAATCTTGGGTAATATTATTCATGAATTGCCGAAATTGACCTACAATGTCCGCTTCTATAATTTTCAATAAAAGTTGCTCTAAAAAAAACGGACATTTCAATGGTTATTATTAGTATTGTTTTTCTTTAAGGTTGTTAGATAATTCAGTCTAGCCAATTCTTAGTCATGAAATCCGTCTAGTCTGGTCTCACTCGACGTGCTCTCTCGGTAGTAGTAGGAATTTATTGAAAAACTTAAGACATGCTTTCTTATTATTATTGCTTGATATAAGTTTAATTATTTCTATATTTGATTTTTGTTTCCTTCATATTTCTCTTCATCTGACGTTAAAGAAATAAATTTTTAATATTGTCTTTTCGGGGTACGAGACCTTTTTTTTTCAATTCTTGATTATTTTTTAATTCTCACTCATTGCGTTAATAGATCTGAATTTATTCCTAGGCTTTGAATCTAAATACATCAGAATAATCTTGCTGTAGAAAAAAAGCTATGATTAAATATATTTTTATAAAATTATACAAATAACATGGCATTTTAAATGAATTGCCATCTTAGAAAGAAAAAAAAATGAAGGTTTATCCTAATAGATTTTAGGGGTAATATTCAATCTGAATTCTGCCAATATTATTCTTTTATTTATTAAAATACGAATTCTTATTGTTTAATTTAATCAATAATGTGATTCCTCCTATTTCTTTTCTTTTATTTCATTTGACCATGAAGAGATAAAATTAGGGTATCATCTTCTTGTCATATTTTCTAATTCTTGACTTTTTTTTTTTTACTTCAATACTCCTTACTTCTATGATTTCGAACTCCTTTCGAAGTCTTTCCTGAAATTAAATTGCTGAATTGGAATATCAAGTATATAAATAAATAGATATCAATTTTATGAGGCGGGGATCATGAGGACTTAGGTACCCCATTATAAATCAGTTCGGGGTACGTCGAATACTGGGTATTATTTGTTTTGCCTACTATACCATTTATATATTAAAAAAATGAAAATAAAGAAAACACAGCTCTCATTATAAAGAGTTGGATATAATTTAATATGGGGCAGGCGAAATTGTAATTATAATTGCCATTTTCATATCTTAAGTCTTCAAAATACCCCAATAACTCCTATCTTTTTCCCCCTTTCTCTCCCTGTTCACTTTTCATTTGAAAAAGATGGTCGCCATTTGCAGTTCGTAATTCGACGGCCCCTTTTTTCCTTAAATTTTCGTCTAATTTCTCCCTCTTTCGCTCTATAGTTCTTTAAATTTAATTGTTTATTTATTATAGAAGGATTTACTAGAATATTAAATATGTTTTTCTTCAATGTATTTTCTCCAACATATCGACTGGGGCTTTACTCGCCTAGGGAGATTCACCCTACGTTTTAGAATAAAACCCCTAAAGATTCTTGCACGGTTTTCTCCTATTCAAAATTATCTCTTAGAATATTAAATTAATTTATTTGCCCCCGAAAGGTTTCTTTTGATTGTATTGTATGCGTCGTATCATTATTTGAAAATTAATCGTTATCTCCAGGGTCGTAAGATATCTACTTCCAAAAATGAAGAATTTGAGAAGGGCTTATAAACTTAGAATCCCAGCCTATTGCATATCTTCGTGTTTTTCTTCCTTCTAATTTTTACTTCGTTAATTTAATATTATAACTTATTTATATTTTAACTCCGTTTGATAGTTATTTTAAATTCAATTTTCTTCATCGTATACCAAGTCTTCAGATTCATGAATGAAATTCTTTTTTTTTTTTTCTCTTTCAATTCACGAAATGAATACTTCTCAGAAAAATGGTACCCGCATTTTTTGTTAATTTCATTTCTAAATCTTCGCCTTTTTAGTAGATGCTGATATTTTTTACACATAATTCCCTGGGTAATGGAAATACAGGGTAACCATCAACTATATATATATATATATATATATATATATATATATATATATATATATATATATATATTATTTCTAAACGTTGTTTCATCGAAACTAGATATGGATACCCTGTATTAATTTCGAGGGGAAATATTGCTTCTACATTTAACAGTAAATAAGGAATCTAGTCTTCAAGACTTGGAAATGTCAATTCCGACATCTACCCCGGGTAGATTTTCTCAGTGCAAGTGAACTTACACAATTAATATGTATTAGAAAACAAACCTAATTGCTTTATACTGTCTACTTTTTTGAATTCTTTCAAGTATTGCAGTGAGTAATTTTAATGAGTTGAATTTGTATTTTTTTTTTTTTCTGGTTTCTTCACACGTTAAGGACAAAACTTTTTTTTCTTCCTTGAGGTACAAAGATTATTACATTTAGAAACTAAACCAGCGAACATTTATGATAATTGAAAATAAATAAATAAAAGCTGAAGATGGGTTATCTACGAGTTCGCCATGAGGACAGTAAGTAGTAGGGCGCCCGTTGATTATTAAACATTACAAAAGCAGTGTGTTCAATTCTCACTCCTGGCCCCCGCGCTTATGGCACTTGTCAGACTGAGGTTGATAAAAAAAAAATACTGATATAATCTCATTCTCTATTCAGAATAGGGTCAACTTGAAGAAATATGGTTACGTGATTAATGAGCCAGCAATTTTTGTAAAAATGACCTTGTTATGTAAAAAATAACCCATTAGAGATTTCAGAAGTTCAAGCATGGGAATCAATTTTTTTTCTATTCCATCTATCTAATTAGATAACAGATATAATAATTTTCTGTGCTTAAGCACAGTCTATGGTTACTCGTTTTGTGTTCTATCTATAAAATTTATGATTTTAAAAAATTCATTGTGCTTTGCCCGTGGAGGGGGCGGACCCCCTTTGGATACGCGCCCAAGTTTTATTTTTAATTTGTTCATCAATTGTGATATTTATCTGTTTTGTGTTCATCAACAGATGCTCTTGAATAATTGAATTCTATGTTCGTGAATAAACATTACGGTATATATTTTCATGTCAGATTCATTGGGGAATATATACTCTGAACTGAAATAGATGTCAGATTGGTAAATAAATAAACTTGATATTTACTTAATAAAATAAACCATGGGAGCAGTGGAAAAACTGCGATCTTTTTTTATCGCACGTGTATCTATGCTGTAACTATCTACTATATATGGTCGGGGGGCCACGACTCTATGAAGATCTTGAGATAAAAGTGGAATGTAGTATTAGTTAGGTTGTCTCCATTGTATACTTATCTCCGGTATTTATGTTCATGCCCTAGAGTTAGGTAGACAAAAATATATAGGGGGAAGGGAATTTGTCTACGTAGTTGCGGTTGGGCGCTCTTCCGACCAGATAAATAGTCGCTGAAATAAGGACTATTAGTGTTGATAAATATCGTTTATCTACTTGGACTAATCGTAGTAGAGACGAAGGACTAGAATAAGAATATTTTACTCCAGTCTCCCAAATTGGAATTGCCTGCCTTGAAACTAAGAATTCTAACTTTAATCTGGACTCTATCGCAGGTGCGAAGTACGCAACTGTCTCTACCACGAGGTAACCCCATAGTGGCTATGGCATTGCTGTTATGTTGAAGCTTTGACCGGATAATTGGCATGTTTATTATCAGTGTTTTCGGTACCATGTTGTGGTGTAATGATTAGCAAGATACTCTCGCAGACTGAGTAGTGAATTTGATCCTCACTAGGCGTCCTGTCCTTGTGTCATATCTAAGCCATTTTTAGTAAATATGTTCAGAAGTCTTTCTCTCGCTTTCCCAATATGGAGAGAGATGAATGTCAGTGCTTGTTCAACAACTCTAAGATTCAGAAATTTGCTACTGTGTGTGTGTGTGTGTATATATATATATATATATATATATATATATATATATATATATATATATATATATATTGTTGGCTTTCCCACGCACAAGTATATGATATCTAAAATGTCAGCTTACCAACTATAGCGTTTTAAATATGAACGGGAAGCGCCTGTCCATGACGTTTCTGGTTTCCTTACTCCATTCGTCTGACATGTCAGAGCGATCAAGGTTCATTCCTCGCCTGACACTTTCCGTCTTCAATGGCAGTGAAATTAATTCTCTTTCACCAAATATATGGACAGTTAATTGTGTATATCATCATGGCTTGGCTTCGCGAACGAAGATTATGGAAGGTTTTCTGCGTCCGTACGTTCATGACATCAACGCACATAAATATATAAAATAGGAAGAGAAGTGTATTGGAAACGGCAAAATCTTTGGGTAATGGTTAGCGAGCTCAACCGACAGGCCCTTCATCACTGCACGACCCACACCCATGGTTTTGTGCCACACTATGCTTAGTTTAATATTTCGGTGGATAAAATATTTATAGCATCCCAAAATGGGGTGTTCTCCTCGCCAGATACAAAAACTGTGAAATTCAAACTGAAGTTGGGGTTTCGTCTTATGTGAAGGTTGCCCTAGGCACCTTGCTGTAGTATGATAGTAATCGAGATAGTAGTTCGATTCTCACTTGGTACCCCGTACTTGTGGTTTCGTACCTGACTAAACCAAGCTTACAATACTAAAAACCACTAATTAAAACTGTTTCCCCGTTAGATAGTTGAACATCGGAACACATTCCTACCGTGGGTACCTTGAAAACATCTGGTATATTTCTTGGGTTTTGACAATCTACACTCTAAATTATGTAGTTGTAATGAATTATTACACATGAAATGTCAGACTGAACACAAAAAGTCCATTTTGATAGTTGTGTTCTAAGTTATAAACACGTAATAAAGTGCAAGTCAACTCTGTCTTGAGATGTCTCCTTTTTCTTATCTGACCAACCACACTGTTTGTTATCCATTATATTGAAACGAGAAGTTGTTAATGTCTTTCGTTTAGATTTAATTACAAGAGGATTGAAAAAAATTTAGCGTTAATTAAACTTGTAGTTGATGATGGGATGGATATTAAAGAAGTTCCGCTTCGAATGTTTCAAGCGCTTGAAGTTTATAACAAGTAGAGAGAGAATGACGAATAGATAGACGTGTGTGTATATATATATATATATATATATATATATATATATATATATATATATATTAGTGTGTGTATGTATATATAATTAGTATTTTCATAGGTTTAGTGTGCGTATCCAAGATTATAATCGCGCACTTGAGCATATAGTAATAACTCCTACCCACCGGATACACACTTCACACACAACTGTGTACAAGACTCTAGTCCGTCCCCGTATTAACGTGATATGTGAATCTTAAGCTGCTTGTCCGTCAAAATCTCTTCTCCCGCCCTTCTTTCTCTTTCACTACGACTGCTGCTCAGTGCCCGACTGCTTGGTATGTTCACCCATCGCCGTCTAGTCGTCCCCACCCTCGAGCTTGCTTCGTCTAGTGACGGAATAGTCGCCGTCTAGTCTAGTATTATTGTCAGTAAGCACAAGCCGGCATACCATCCAGTCTCAACTGTGGTTAGCTCATCGCCTCACTTTTCGTGAAGCTACATTTTTGGTCGACCAACGAATGCTCACTTTCTTAACTAGTGAAGGCCGCCGATCGAAGAGACACCACCCACACTAGGCAACTGCTTTACATACTTACAGGGGCGTCGCTGAGGGGACTATTTGCCCCCCTTAGTCCAGGCCCCGATGGTGCCCCCCCTCGAAATTGGTAGTTCACCCACTGCATTTATTTATTTGCAAATCTCACTAAAATTTGAGTACGGGTCCCCCTCAGAGATTTGAACCATCGGCCCCCTAATCTCTTGCTACACTTCCGATACGATTTCTGACTATTATTTAATTTTGTATTTTATTCATAAGAGATGGCGTTGACTTTTGTGTCGATTAATGTAGACTTTTCGGAGACTCCTCGGATATACATCCTGGGGTTTCTATGGCTGTGTGATATATGTGCCCCGTCTTTTTCTTTAAGTCTACTGAAGATATCATTTCAGTCATTAAGCACCTAAATGAAATGGTTCAAGTGAATAAATATTTTCTGGGTTTAATTTGAAAAATATTTTGAATAAGTAACTTTGGTTGATATGTTTCAACTTGAAGTGTAGTTGTAAATTTTTTCATTTTTTTCCGTTGAAAAAAATACGATAAAAAAAGTTATAGCTCAAAATGAGTTACATCTTTCCTGATCTTATCTTTTTAGAAGAACTTAGTACTTTTTGTTACTATTATTAATATTCATTATTATTAATGTTATCATTAGAAAGTATTGGAATCTTGTATTGAGTTAAATACTCTCATTCCTATTAATGATGAAGATTTATAGTAACTTCAAAAAGTCTCTTTTTTTTCTCTTAACAAGCAAAGCATTATTGATCAGAACTGATACATTATTATTAATATTGATGATAATCTCATGAGCGTTATAGTTGAATATTTTTTTGTCCCTTCAGTCAGTCCCTCCCACCCCGAATGACTATTCAGTTTTTATTCGGTAGTATAACTTGGTGATAGAAAGTGCGGTCAAATGTCGGTCACCAGCTTTCAAGATTTTAGGATCATTAACCCTATGTATTTTCATATAAAACTCAAAATTTCAAACCAAAGGAAAGAAACCCCTTTCTATAGCGGTTAGTCTGGTTTTCAAAATCATCAATACGCTAATTTCTCTTCACTCGCCTTTTCTTTTTCTTTTTTTTTTTTTTCTTTTTTTTCTTGAGAAAGATTTTATTCATCTTTTTATTTCGACTTTCAAGAAACTGTTTCATTTTTGGTTCCGAGTGAAAATGTTTCCAAGTTAGGCGTGTCTAAGCAAAGGTGGTCCTGACTGGAATTCTGAGAGTGGAAATTCCATTTTAGCGCTATCTCAATATTGAAAATTGTGCATAATTTAAAATAATTAATGAAAGAAAAACAGAAGTAAATTCTTGTATTATATTGTTATTGCTTTGAATAAATTAAATTGTTAAATTCAAGTCGCTTCGTTCGATAGATCGATGTCTACTTTTTCAACTGGGACCACATTCGCCAAGTTGTACCCCAAGTTATTTCATTTGCCTGATTGAATTACTACTCTTTCTTCAGTAAATTTAAATGAACCTCAAAAAAAAAAATACCTAATTCTGTGTATTTTCTTTTAATCTCTTAATGAAGTATGTGAAATTAATCAAAAAATGACGATGAAATGTATTTCCTGATGTACGTTCGTCGTCAATTTCGTGCATACCAATCGTTCCTCTAAGTTGCATAACGATTTTAGTTATTCGGATTGTAGGCATTTGTTTTGACTAGTGAAAAGGAAGAGAGGCAAAACAAAACAATCATTTTAATATCAATTCCAGAGACGCACTAGAGTTTTGAGGCGGGGGTTGCTTGGCTACTTGAGAGTGCCCTTCAGCCAGTACTGGCGGCGCCAGTGTTTTGTAACAGCCCGGGCAAGGTTCGACTAGAAAATTATGTTGACGACCAAAGTCTTTATATAAGTAATAATGAGAACAGATTGAAATTTTAGGAGCCTGGGCTTTCCCTAACCTGTTCCAGCATTTCGTGAGATTTGATGAAGAGGGAAAATTAGGAATAAATAATCCTGCGCTATCACTTAATAAATGAAAAACAATTTCGAAGACGGAATTAACATTATGTATGCAACCCTGGATTAGGATGCGTTCGACCAAGTTAACATGAGTAACAGGGTCCACTAAGTTGACTATATGGTTGGTGTTTTTATGTAACTAATGTGGTACAACAAGAGTGTCAGCGATGTTTCTGTAAGTTCCTAGTCACCCGAACCCCATGAGAACAGGATGTAACACAAGTTTGGTTTAATGTGAGGAGCCTCACATGCGAACGTGTGGGACAGGAACTTCCTCAAAAATTATTTTTTGTCCTCGCAACAACTATTGTTGGGATATAAGAGGACTTGACTTCGTCACAAAGCGAACCCTGGTCCCATTGATCAATACTAAGGGCATTTCATTTGCATCTTTCTAGTCAAAAATGGTCCTCCAAGTATTATCTGGATGATCACAAACTGTTATAAATGTCATTATAAGCCGTCAAATTATTTTCATGGGAATATGAGTCGATAAGCTAAAGCAACTGACACTCCAATCAGTGTATAGTAACAACTATTGGACAATAGTAACAACAGGGCATGCACATCTGAATTGGAAAAACTTCAATAAGTTACCTCTAGCTTTGTGGTATGGACCGCACTATTTAACTTGAACCTTTCACCCTACACCAATCAAACTTGTGTAGAATATTGATTAGTGATCTCTGTGAAGACCTGGTTGTTTGAAACCCTGGATCTTTTTATACGATTAAAACTTTCTCTTAGATTTTAAGGCCCATATGTATCTATTTTTAAGCTTGACTTAATACAGAACGGCACAAGGCCAGATGGGTAGAGATGGGTTGTCAGTTTTTTTAAGTGTGTAGGACATGCTTGCTTTGAAAAATCAGCGTTCGAACTCTTCTCTTTTGTCCTGAGCCCATACATTGACCTTCGGCAACAGTAGAAAATACAGAAAAACTCCGATTATCCGGACGAAATAGTGAGAAGTACTTCGTCCGGATAATTGATCAGACCAAAAAAAAAATCACCATACCGAACACAATTACGGAAACTCAAAATCGTCAGGATTATCCGGAATTCGGATTCTTGATGTTCTGATAATCGAGGTTTTTCTGTACCCAATCCATCAAGCGGGCCCCTGTCATTTTTAGATCTTCGTTTTGCCTGTACATCCTAAGACTATTTTCCGTCGCAGCTATTCAGCCGATGGACAGGCATCTTGTCCTTACGTATTACCAACGTATCTTTGACACTGGTCTTCCTCGATATTTCCATAAGGTCATAGCTTGAGTTGTTTCTCATCTCTTTTTTCCCTCCTAGCTAGAAATTTGTCTGGAGTTGAGAATATTCAATTAATTACGACTAATTAGCAGTTAACGAAGTCAGAAGGACATTTGATTTGTCTACCCTTGACCTAGCTCTTGTTTTACTTGCACTTTAAAATAAATTGTCCTTCGCTAAGCAAGCCTCAAACCAGAGGAAACACTGAAAGTATTCATCTACAGTGAATCCAACCGGAGGTCAGGGAAATAGAACTGGTCTCCGTGTCATGGGTAATGATTGGCTCTAAGTGCTAAAAAGATTGTTCTCGCCTAAAAGAATACTATTTCTGTATTTGTCATATTAATTACAAGATCGTTCTTACCTGACCCTGGATTTAACTGCCCCCCGCCCTGTATAATGTATATTTCCAAGGGACCTGGTTTCTCAGACTGTACCTCTTTATTGCACTTATGGGGATAGGGACAAGGCTGATGCCTGTGGTATGACCAAAAGGCAAGGCTGTGAGAATAAGACAATTTATCCCCCACATACGCGTAGGGTTCGCACATTTAAGAAGGCTATGTGCCACATTCCACTTTATGATGATTCATCCAGAAATCGCCAAGTTACATTGTCTATTGCTGCAGACATCAAGACGTGTGCCTGATCCTACCCTCTTAGTGCAGTGCTGATGTTCAGTCTGGGAGACAGATCCCCGGTTATCGAGTTCCAATTAATGATAGGTTATGTTAACCCCGGAGGACTGGAAAAAACTTAGTTTGATTAGATTAGTTTCTGTCCTAACTTAAGATGAAAATACTATTTAAAAGAAAAGACTTATGGCCTCTATGATTGATCGATAATCCTCGTTCTTGTTAAAGACGTACGGGGCTGGGCAAGGATTGTCTTTCTGACCAGTCCAACGGAGAGATTATTTCTTTTTTAATCATATTTGATCATTCATTGTCAAGGAAGATAGAGGGATTATACCGCTGGGAAAGTTTTAATTTATTAAAACAAAGCGGAAAGAATATTATCCTGATTTATTTGGGGGATTAGTTTAAGGGTAAGATTTGATCATCTACCAGCTATGCGAGCTAGGTAGGTAGCTTCCCGGGGTAAGTTGAACCTCGCCTATGATTTGTTACTGATCTCCGCTGTTTATTCACTGTTGTAGACCGACGGCCTGAGTGAGATGCGATTTAGAGCAACTAAAATGAGTTTGAGGTGAAAGAAAATACCTGTCAAAAATTAATTATAGTTGAAGGAAAATGAGTTGGCCAAATTGGGAGGACCATTCTGAACCAATCGTTAGTAGGTGCTGTGAATATAATCTGTTTGAAATTTATATAATTATATATACTTTAGACCATTTGCTACTGGCTAACACCGGTGCCGAATAAAATGTTTCTTCTGAAATATCCTTGTAATAACCACATACTTTGGACCGTTGATTTCTCAACCTTTTTCATCTCACGGCACACTTAGACCGGCACTAAAATAGTCGAGGCACACCATCAGTATCCAATGATAGATTTGATCATTTGAAAGAAAATGACTGATAAAGGTGTTTTTCATTTCATATGTTAAACAAACTAACAATCTGATTTTATTGCCTGAAGTAGATTGTTGATCATGGTTTTCGAAGTTACGTACATATTCGACATTACACATTGAAAGACGATGTCTTTGAAAAAGGTGCCATTCATTAGGAAATAATGAGATGGGCGGCTCTACACTACGCAATTCTGGAGAGAATTTATAACTGCCATTTGCGCCTTTAATGAACAACACATTCATATATTTATTGCATCATTGAAAAAAGGGGGGGGGTTAATGTGCTCCATGAAAGTAATGTCAAATGTATTCAAATGTTATTTTTATATCCATATCAGGAACACTGTCCCACGGTACGTGTGTGAGGGAAGATCGACCCTCCTCAAAACTCTTGCAGTGCATTGGTTAAAAATTGCTGCCTTGTCCACATGAAAAACTCTGTGCATGGGTCAATTTTTCTTAGAACTTTTATTTGGTGATTAAAAAAATTTTAAACAATTGTCACCCCAAGTCCCGACCAATATCCATTAAAAACGGAATCGAAAACTTACATTCTCGTGTAATAAATATGGCTAGTTTTGAGAAAAATAATGGAAAAAAGAAGTACCTTTCCTAAATCTTTACTGGTATTAAACTCTAAAGTATTCAGACAGCCCATACCCCTGCCAACGCTGTACACTGACTCAATCGAAGAAAAATTCCTGGATCCGCTGCAAAATCTTATCAATTTTTACTTACTACATGGTCCACCCTTCAACAGAATTTAATTGAAATTCATCGAGAACTCTTGGAGATATCGTATGAACAGACTGAGATAGAAAGACGCATGATAGAATGGGTTAAAAGAAAGATTGCCTAGGGAGAGAGTAAAAATGGAAAGGGGTTGATGGCTGCCACTGATACTATAAGTGTGACCTACATTGTGGGGTGTGTGTGTATATATATATATATATATATATATATATATATATATATATATATATATATATATGGTGATGTTGATTTTGGCTTAATCTAGCAAAGGTGGTCCTGGTGTTGAAAACGGTTTATTTAGTGAAAAAAAAGGAATTTCTGAAAGAAAAACAGAAATAAATAGTTAATTTATTCTAAGCTTTAATATAATTTGAGCATTTAAATTGATTTGCGTCGCTTCATAATTTTTCCAACGTATCATGTCTACGAGACGACAGCTGAATTCAAATGGGGTCCACCTTCGCGAAGTTTTACCATGATTTTAATTAGGTTATATTTGCCGCGCCTAAAGACTGGGAAATTTTCAAATGTTAAGATAGGAGTGCCAATACATTATATACAGATGGTGCGGCGTGGGGTTGGAATTTATAATTCAATCCTCTCCCTTCCCCAGTGTGAGGGTCCCTACATTAAACTCTCGACCTTGTGTCACTTATTGACCGGGTGGGGACGCGAATAGATCTTCCCTCTCGTAAGTTAGTGCTCGTGGTTAGGGGTGTTGTATTCGCCTCCCCGCGAGAATGGAATGTGATACAAGGTCGAATTTAGTGCGAGGACCCTCTCGCGCACGTGTGGGTAGGGACAAAAATCGTCCATAGCCCCTTATAATCGGCATGTACGTGCGGACAAAGCATTTAAGGCGGAGGAGGGGAAATGCCGACCGAAATTAAATAGTTCTTGGTGGGTTTTTTTTTTTCAACAGGCTCCGCAGATTTTAAGAATTCTTCTCATCTGGATTCTTTGGACGGTTGTTCAAATCCGATGGTTCTTCGAGATTAATTACGAAATCCCAATCACTCATGACAATTTTGTTATGCTTTTCGTCTTCGTATTCAATATACTCATTTTGTATCTGGAACATAAAGAATTAATTCCTCTATCAATATTCTATTTCATTCATGTTACTTGAACCGCCTTAAATATGTAAAAGGGGGCAAGGTTGATGATAACGACTTCATTATTGGAATTTTTGTCGATCACGAAAATTTAGCAAATAACAGTCTCATAACTTTGAATTAGGTTTTTAGAAATATTGTTTTGTTCGCTTTTACCATAAGAATTTATTTCTTTGAGGGTAGAAAAAAATATAAATATCTGAGTGAATTAGATCTTTCATCCTCTTAGCTGCTTACTGTTGTCAAAATCAGTCGGTCCCCAAACACTTCGGATGAGGTGATCATAATTGGCTGCTTCTTCTGTTTGTAGATACGTGAAATAACTCAACAAGTGTTGGATTCAGTTGCGTAATAACAAATGTTGATATAGGCCTGCTCCGTCATAGCGCGGTTCACGTTATAATGTGAGTGGATGATGGACCCCAGATTCTAATCTAACTCCAAAAAAGCCAATTCTGAACGCAGTTCGATTATAACGCAGTTGGCTCTCTTGGACCTCAGCACCAGCGTCTGTACTAATACATGAATATGACAAAACTGAATCCATATTCTGCCTCCATTTGTTGTGTTGTCGATTTAGTCTTTTGCGGAAGGGAGAAGAGATTTTTCATTGCCACTGCCTTTTCATTGGTCGGATTTGTCGCCGTCGACTGAACATCGGCGCGGCTGACGGTGTCTTGTTTAACCGCTGTCGTCAATACCAGCAGCGTTGGCGAGAGGAAAGAAAGAAAGAAACACCATTTAGACCAGTCAGTCGCCTGCTGAATCGTTGCTTCACAGACATATTCTGAGCTTGACAGGGTCAGGTTACTCTGAACCGGAATCGTCAGATTTGGCCAGAACTGGAGATAATCTTAGCTTCATGTCAAGAGACTTACCCAACACGGGCTTCGGAATAGCGTCCAATTAGAAAATCAGGCGAGCCCGCCTGAAGAGGCTGGTATTGAACCACTGCCTCGATTTCCAAATTCGATGCTATTCTAATGCTTGTGTTGGGTAAGTCTCTGTGCTTAAACTCATATAGTTCTCCTTTTCTGGCCAAATCTGGCAATGCTGCTTTGAACGCCGGCCATTGAACTAATGTGCAAAGAATTATTTTTAAAAATCACTTTCAATCGACATCATTACAAAAACAAATCGATCATATCCTACCATGTTTTTTTTCCTTTTGCTACTAGTACGGGCCTCCATCAATATAACAGGGTGGATGGTGTGCCCCGAAATATCAATCCAACTACAAAATAGTAAGATTTAACTTCAAAATACTTTAATTGATCGGATCGATTATAACGCAGTTTTATAATTCTTGGACACCAATATCCGCGTTATAACGAGTGACGCCAGTATTGACCACTTTTTTGATCGATGAAAACAAAATGCAGGTTTTCACGGGTTAAGTAATTTTATCTCATAAATATTCATAAGATGATTGATTTTATTTTTATCTTTCTTGGGCTATTATTTATTCCCATCATGTGACCTGTTCTCCCAGCCCGTTAGAACAATTAAATTACCACCGGACTCGACCTCTTGTCTCCAAACTTGATATTTATAACGCCACATTTTACAATCTGAAAAGGTTGATTGTCACCCATTATTGTCAAATTTTTTGTTTTGCTTGAAAATTACGATGTTATCTGAATGTGGTTCGACACCAAGGAGCCTCGAGTTGTTTTATTGGTAATTTAAATTTGTAATAATCCAAGTATCTTAATTTTTTTTCTCGAAGTCTCAACTCGACCATTTTTGATATGTAGTCAAACACTAAGGTTTAAGAGCTTCTATGATGTAATCTTCATTCGGGTAGAAGGAATACCGAATTAATACCTATACTAAAATTTGTAGGTCTAAAAAAATCATTCAGAAACTAGTGGTCAACTCATACAGCTAGTGTTAGATGTAAAATTATCGGCTTAAATCAAGAATTTTGAGCAAAAAATCTGGAGGGTAAATGGAATCAAATTACGATATTTCTTCAAATATTTTTCATTCGCTCATTTAGCGAATAATATTGCCGCTTTGATCTGGTCATGATAATATCTATTCAGTATCAGATTGAAGGGAAATTGGAATCGGGAGAGATAGAAGCCATGTCGTCGAGATGCAGTTCGTTGCCGTCTTGACTTCGACAAATACACCGTGGTTACTTGAGATGTAGTTTGTGTTTATTTGTAGGAGATAAATCTATCATTTTACAATAATTCACCAAATGTCAGTCCGTATGTCATTACATAACTCAAGAACGGCCAGAGCTATGGCCGACATTTTTTCTGTGGTTACTGATGGGGCCACATATCATCGTGAAGTATTGTGTGTACTAATGGGATCCAAGTGCGAGTTTTTAGCGAGGATTCAATTTACAATATAATTATTCTGCTAAATTGATCCCTTATTTTGTGTCTGAATACGTTCACGCTTAGCTAAAAATGTATTATTATTTCAATTATTATTATTTTAATCCACCAAACATCCGTGCATCTATCTGTGTTGGCATAACTCAGGGACGGCTTGGGCTATACCTAACCATTTTTTCTCTGATTACTAAGAGGACCCTGATGCACGTTTTTAGCATATTAGTTATTGGAAATAAATAGAAATTGGAATGAAGTGGGGTCTGCGTACGCGTTTACTTGATAAGTTATCCGATTTCCATGACTTTATCTAACTATCTATCTATCAATCAAATACTATTAGGCATTGTAGTTAGGGATATAGAAATAAGCTACCTCCAAATAAATAGTTTGCTCTCTTATTAGTTACAAAGGCCCCATTTAGGCCTTCCGGGGCAACTAGCTTTAGGGTGGGTTCTCAGCTGGTCTGCTTAAATTTAAAATTGAATTCGTTTTTTCATGAAAAGCATTTTGTCAATTGGTGGTGACTATACAGCAAGCGGTTAAAGCCATCGTGACTATTCGTGGGTCGATTAAATTAACGGGATGATCAATGAATCCTCTTCTATTGTACTGAAGCCTTGTACACTTCGACCTTCTTCACTTTCCTGTCGTATTTAGTAACTATCTCAAAATCTCGAACCGAACCCTCCATTCAACCCCGGGGTATGTTATCTTGCTGTTGTCCAGGCTCAGGGATATCTCATTATAATTCTAAATCCAGACAGAAAATTTAATAATGCCGGTTTAATTCGTTGCAATGAAACATATTTCGATAACTCCGACCAATTCTACTGACTTGTTGTAGAGATATGGTTAGCAAGCTACTACTCCATGGATATAAAATCTCAATCTTCAGATGGAATTCCCTCTGACTAATAAAAATATTAGAGGTACGAAAATCGTCAAATTAGTATGGATGTACTTGAACATTTTGCCCATTTTCTCGGGGGCAGGGGGCTGCATTTGAGCTATTTTTCTTGAAATTCAGTGCTATTTGACAGTCAAACAAGCGTTTTGAGTTTTCGCTTTCAGTCTTGGCATTTTTTATGCTCACAACCATGCACTCTTGTAGACCATTGGTGGTGATAAAAAAAATGAATTCGATCTTCACTGAGTGCCTAGGTTTCAATATTATTCAATATGATTTTAGTTGCTTTAGCTATTTCTTAACTAGTTTTAGTTATTTAAAATGGCTGACAGTATTATGGTCTGGGGTGGGTTAGCATGTTTTGGCATTTTTTTTTTTTTTTTCTCCCCAAGTGTTTTCCAGTTGGCAACACTGGCCGTAGAATGACGGTCTGAATTGTTTAATTAAAAAGCGACTAAAGTTGAACTGACGTTCTTGTGACGCTTTCTATTGACTGACTAACCAGACCTGTTTCCTTATTTATTTTCTCTTTACTTCTTTCTTGGTAGAAATTGTTGGAAAAAAAGCATAGCTAAGGGTGGCGTGGAGAAAGTATTTTTGAAAAAAAGGAGGCATCCCGGGTCCCCCAAGGTTGGGGGCGGTTGACATAAGCTCTGTGTATAGTAGTTCACTTACTGCTTTCTCACTGACATCACACAAGGATATATTTGTACATACATGAATTGCATAAATAATAATTCAGTCTTTCGGATTGTTTTTCACCGATCTATTGCTAGTCCATGTCTATATATTGCAAATTTTCTCATTTCACCGAATCTCTCGAATTGTTGGAGGTAGGCAACAAGGAGCCAAGCCCCTCCTCCTTTCAGGTCCCCAAATCTCTTGCTATGTCTCTGGATTCAAGGGGTACCTATTATTCAGCTAGATTTTGAACCTTGGATCTTGCTATCTCCTATCTGTGTCGACTGCCACTCGGCTAACACCTCTTATATAAAAGTTATCTAATTTTAGGACTTTAAGGACAGATAAGCGCCACTCTGTCGTGGTCCTGCAATAAAAAAAGAAGTTGTGTAGTTTCAGGTTTCAGAACGTTGTAATAATGTTGATAGGGATAAAAACTGCATAGCTCATCAAGTATTCCCCACCCACCGTTCATTTATTATGTTCCCGTCCCCGAACTACCTTTTGTGCCCACGGGATAAGATTAGGAGGAGGTCGGTGACTGAAGTTCGAAATTAGTATCGCTGAACTTGGTAGTTTTCTATTTCGTCCAGAAATTCGGATATTATGGAAGGGGATTTCCATTTCTCGTAATACTTTCTTGTTCTACTACGGATCAGTTTTCACTTGGCAAACAAGTGTACGTGCTCTGCTCGAAACAGAGTTAGTGATATGATTGTGTGCATCAGTTGTGCGTGTGATTTTTATATATATATATATATATATATATATATATATATATATATATATATATATATATATATATATATATATATATAATCTCACGCACACACTTTCAGTGCGTTTTTGCTTGAGAGAACAAAATGAAAAATAATTCCAACTGAAGAGCAAAGTGTTTTCTTGTAATGTTCAATATTCAAATCTTTGCGCTTCGGGATAATAATGAAGACGTTTATTTATTACATAAGCACTTGTTGATATTGAAAGGAGATCGTGGTGGTCTTTCTTCTCCTTCCACTTCATATTCTCCGCTCCCTCTTCTCGTTTCTTTTTCTCTTTTTTTTTCCTACGATTCTCCTCCCCTGCTTGTTCTTCTCTTCCTCATTTCTCATCCTCATCAAGTTTCACACCCTCGCACATTTAATAAAAAGAAAAAAAGGTGCCCAAACAAAAATCTGTAAGACAATTAAAAAAAAAAGAGAGAGAAAGCAAATACATGCATACATTATATCATTGCTTCAAATTGTTAATTTTTATTTAATTGTGCGCCGTTTTTAACATCGAGGGTGTAGAACTTCACAATCGGGACCGCCTTCCCCTACATTGTACCTGATCGATAATCATTATATCATAAGAAAAAATCCTTCCTCTTTGCAGTGAGCCTAGTTCTTGTGAAATATGCACTCACCCACTAGGTCGGTATGTATGTATGTATGGATGGATAGACGGATATAAATCCCATCGTCTCCCATTCCCTCAACTAAATCTTAAAATTACGCAATTTTTTTTTCCAATTTCAGTTATTTTATAATCATTCTCCTTTCCCTCCTTCCTGAAAAAAAAATCATGGATGTACTTGAATTTCAATGACATTTTTCTTAGATAAATTAAACTACTGAACTCGTTTCAGTAGAGTCTAATATTACAAGTGGTTGGTTGGAAATATTTTTCATCAGCAAAATTGTTACCTTTTGATTTAAGGGGTAACTCTATTGTTACGGACAGAGAATCAGAAAAGTCACACTGTCCATTATTCAGGTGTACTTTGATTCGATCAGTTATTTCATTTAAAAATTTTCCGTGCTGTTCAAAATTGCACTGACCAAGGTCTTATATTCTAATGAATTTTTTGTTTCCGGCTTATACTTGATTGCATTTATTTGTACACAATCCCTTAACCGTATTACATCAGAACCCACTCTGATCAGACCAGCACTATTCAAGGTATTCCAGTCCAAGTCGATTGCAAAGAAGGTCGTAGTAGCGGGCTCACAGATGTGGGAATAGATTAGTTCGTAATTTGAAATTCGGCTTGGCTCCTCTGAGGTCTTTGCTGAGATTGGACTTGTAGAATCGCTGACTTCTCATCAATATATTTTTTTTTATTTGGCTGTGTTCCATACATAGGAATTTGTTGAGGCTGTCGCTGAATTTTATATTACAGCTTGGGTCAGATAAGCAACATCCTGAAGGTCTATTTAGAAACCTCGTTCTATTGAGATTTTTGTCAGACCCAACCATATCTTTCAATCCTTCATCTATCAGTGAGTCATGGGAAATTTTATTCTTGCTGAAATGCGAGGGCTACTTACAACCCCCCCTCATTTTTGTAAATTAAAGTTCACCTACTGTGCATTGCTATTGACATACAATAGCAAGGATATTTTTGTTCGTAAATAAATTACATATGTAATAATTCAGTTTTGGGGTTGTTTTTCATCTACTAGAAAATAGCATATTGCAAATTTTTCCTCTCTCATTAAATTTCATTAAATGTTGGAGCCAAGCCCCCTGGTCCCCCAAATCTCTAACTACGCTACTTCTAAAATGATTGCTTTGGGAAGGACTCTTTACTCTTCTTTAGAAGAGGTTTTTTTTTTTAATTCAATGTCAGTTTATAGTAACTAACCAGGTAATTATATAATTGGGTTATTTTGAAGACTTTCTACCATTCAACGTTAGTCAAGTCTCTCTCTTTCTCTACTGATGTCTTTTTTAATGAAGAGGACGTCGCTTATTGTGATCACTTTGTGACTGAATCTATTTAGAGAATGATAACCAGTTCATAACATGAAGCAAAGGATATAAAAAATAGATCAATTTACATTTGTTATGAATTCATTATATCACTAAATCCATTTAAATAACCTTGTGTTATGAAAAAAATCGATATGAAATATTCTTGATACTTTTTTTAAATTGAGTGTTTTGGACCGACTGATTTTCATTGAAATAAGTTTGATAACATTATCTGCGATTATAATTAGTAGATTCCTCTGTGTTCAATTCCAATGAATAACTAGATTAATTTCTCAAAACCGTTTGGTAAAAGGGGCTTTTTTTTCCTTGGTTTTATTAGTATGTCTCTGAGGGACAATATGGTCGCCCTCCTTGCTCAGTTACTACTGCTAATCTTGAATACTCGCAAAATTTGGCATACGAAGATTCTGGATCATTTTAATGGAAGATTTTCGTCTTTGTGCTATTTTTCTTTCATCATTTTTTTTTCTTTTTGTGTGTCATTTTTAACATTGTGTATGTGGGTGTGAAATTTTTGTACACGATGTTAGAAATGTCGCATAAATTTAATAGAAATAAGAGAATTCATGAAAGAAACGCCAAGACGGCGAAGTGTCAAAACGAGTTCCGTTCAAATGATCCAATAACGACGTTTAAAAACTTCGTTTGCCTCCAATGTATTTGAAATTCAGTTTTGTTCGGGCGGCTATAACTTTGTTTTCTCCTATCTTTCAGTTCTTTGTCACATCTGCACATTATCCTATTCTTTTCTCTTTACGAGGAGAAAGAAGAAGAAGAAGAAAATAAAAAGGAAAACAACACAATCCTAAATCGAGTACAAATGCACTTGAAAAATAAAGTTTCGCAAAATTTAGCTCAACTGAACAATACACCTTGAGAATGAAGTGCTTCGTTTTGCCCGTTGACGACAGCGCACTGCTCAACGAATTTGTCACTGGCTCCGGTGCGTAGCCGGTTTTTCTAGTACAATTTGCATTCCTATCTGAGTGTTTGCAGGACTAGTTTTCCACACTCACGCTTCAAATAAAATCTCGAAAAAGAGGAATGAATAAAAGCTATATCTTCATAAGTTTGTTCGGTGTTCATAAATAAATATTCTCTAGTCGTAAACGCTATAAAGAGAGTTAAGATTTGAAAAAAACAGTAAAACTCTCAGAAGATTGTACTGATCATATAGTTTCTACTTTTAGAGCTTTCCGATAAAACTGAATTGTTGAGGAAATAATTTACCGTCTACAATAATCCGCCACGTGTATTTGTATATATTTTTGTCTGTAGCACCTCAATTTATCAACTAAATGAAATAGACAGAAACATTTCGGTTGTCAGTGTATCACGTCTCTGTATATATGAAATGGACGCAGCGCAACCAAATTTTGCATACATACCCGATGGACCTTGGGGAAGGTTTTTTATGTGGACAGCTTTGAGAGGGGAGTTCTTTTTTACCATGTAATGCGAAGCTGGACCCTCAATAAATAAACATATTCCTCTCTCCTCATTCTATATGATCATATATAATTCAAGTGACCAAAAATGAAGTATAATGTTTTTGCAAGTTTGTAAGCTCAAGTCGATTTTTTTTTCGCCATAATTATTTATCCCTTCGTAGACGGGTACTTCAGCTAGTTTGGTATAATTCGTCGAATTTTAAGCTTATCATGAAAACGTAAAAATTCAGTGTGAATCAAGATCTTCTTGTTTGGATTCATAGTTTCTAGAATTGTCGGTTGGTTTTGTTAGCTAAATTTGAGTAGTGTGACCTCTAAAAAGAAATGCGGTCCCCCACAAAGCTCGTAGTATTGCTTCATTTTTGCATCCCGATTGTGTGGTCCCTTCTAAGCTATTAGTAGATACCTATTTTCTCACATGCTACTATGAAACTAAAGTCTCTCAAGGCTATGTTCGGAATGCATACAGATGCAATCATATATAGATAAATTCATTTGGTGACAACGATATGCTGGTACACACTGAGCAGCATTTGGTCATGTTGTACATTTCTCAATAGTATGTCACCACTAGAATTGTATCATAATAAGATAATAATTACTGCTTGGAATTCGTATTGGTATTAATTTTTATTGTAACGCCATCAATTGTCTTCATAATAAATTGACAATTACTGGTTTGTAACTTGGAACCCCAGGCACTGAATTATGGAATGCGAAAATGAAGCAATACTAGCTCTTGTTTTTAGGATCACTCTATTTGTCTGGTGTCGTTCGGTTGAAGTAACTTGGGTAACTAGAATTTTAACCAGATCAGAAGTTATTTCAGATATTTTAAGAGCAGAGAATTTATGACGGCTCGAAAATTGTGATAAATTTTGGTACTACTTAGCAAAGATGATCCCAATCGGAATTAAGCTGACGTCGGGTTATGGTCTGTTAAAGACTTATGAAGTAAAACTATACGTTTTGAATAGATTAAAGCGATAACAAAACAGCATTTATCTGCATTTGTTCTGTTATTTATAAATTCTGATGTATCTTTATTTATGCGCCATTTTAATATCGAGTGTGCGCGGGGGTGAAATTCTCACTCAGAATTCCAATCGGGACCACCGTCGCTAAGTTGCACCAGCTTCTGTATTTTATCCGTACAGAAATAGAGAAATATTTGACAGGGAATTTAAGTCTTTAAAAAAACGTATTTCTTAGTTAGATTATTAATAATAGGCCGACTGGGTCTTCCATACTTCTACTTGTCTTCTGTCGATTACGTAACTATCTCTAACAGCTTGTAATCCAAGCAAGAGAGTAAATAAATAAAAATTTGAAAAAAAAAAGTACTCGGCTTAGTACAGTAGAACTAAAAAATGTGAGCTAGTTGGACGAGCGAGAGAAGGAAGATTTGAAATGCTAAGTGGGGGAGCCATCAGCCGAGGAGGAGAGAGGCGGCCCACGAGTGGAGGGGTTGTGCCAAGGCTCAGTCAGAATGAATGACTAGTGGTAGGATGGGATGACGTGAAAACATTCGCCCCCACCGCGTATTTCACCATCTCCGTGCCTTATTATTAACGGTACAAAAACGGAGACCCACTAGTCTTAGTGACTGTTGAAAAAAGAAAGAAAGAAAGAAATGAACACCGACTAGACAACATTTTCAAGGCACGTTCTGCTCTGTTCTTTCTTTCTTACGTACTGCCGGCTTCAACACACTAGTCTAAACAAATTATTATCATTACTGTAACAACACTAACCATTGAACTAAACTTTTAACCCTGTTACTTGTCTGGAAACCAAGTGTCGAGAAAAAAAAATTGTGATAAATTCATCCTGTCGCTGTGTTGTCATAGTTAGTCTCCTGGACCAGGGGTTTCGAAACTTGGGGGTCCGTAGACCCCTGGGGGTCCGCTTAATAATGTTCAGTAGTTCGTAGTGTTCCCTCTAAACCTGTCACCGCGAATTTAGGGATAGACAAATATCATCCACCATAGGAGTACACCGATCCGTACCTTATATTAGAATTCAAATAAATGTAATCTATTTAGAATTGGGAAAATTGTATAAAGTTAAAATTATCTATTATTGCGGTTTATTGATTAGTCTAAAAACTAGATGCTGGACCGCTACTACCACAGTGAGTTCGATCCTCATTAGGTTCTTTACATTTGTGGTCTCATACCAAACTTGGTTAATGTTGATTGAATATCCATGACTCAATTTAATGTCTGTTAATATAATAATACAATTACAATATGCTTCTCTCCAAACAATTGTTCAGTTAGGTTATGTGAAACACGAACCCCTTCGTGTTTGTTTCTCATTACATATATGTATACTAGTTGGCCTTGTAAGGTCGAATATATTTTATTTTGGAAGCTTCTCTTACGGCAATTGTGTATGCATGCCAAATTTGGTTGGTCGAACAGACTTGAAGATTATTTTGATATAAGATGGAAATCAGGTTCTATTTACCCGAGCCCCCACGAGAACAGGATATGACACAAGGTCGGTTCAATGTAGGGATACCACATTATCATCTGAGTGAGAGCAACGACTGACCCTGCATTGTTATTTTTGGTGGGAGGGGGGTGTCTTTCTCAGAAGAGAAAACCAATTATTAATTTTGCACACGCAATACAGCCTATTTGGGGCCCTGCTAAAAATCAACCCTTGTAAAATATGATATAATTTCATTGCAGATGTTAATTCAGGGTACAAGTTGAGTATCTAAGTCCCTAAAAAGTGCGGTCCCCCTACAGAGCTAGTAGTATTACTTTATCTTTGCATCTCGTACTCCAACATGCCAACATTCCTGTTGTTGGGGTAGGTTTAGGTAATTCAAGACCACAATCATTGGTGTACGAGATCTGAAAATAAACCAATACTACTAGCTACTGCAGGAGGGACCACACTACTTGACTTGTACCTAGTATTGTTTCCAAAATATTGAGTAGCTTTAGAAGTTAGTTATTAGATGGCATTAGGAGTATTTAATTTTAACTAGCTTCATCCAAAAAGATCACTTTTGATAGTACTATGACAGTTGTCGAATCAATGTGCATTTTTTTTTTTTTTTAAATCGTCAGAATGGTAGTGTTGATTATTGGTTCTAACACTGAAGGTTGAGGAAAATAAGCGACATTTTTGTCATATTGTTCTTTCTTTTTTTTTTTTTTCTTTTTTTTTTTTCTTTTAAATTTGTGCAGTTTGTGGGGAAGGGACTGACACTGATTGATCATGTTGAAAGTGGTTTGCAAAGTTTTGTGCCTGAGATTTTTTGCTGAGCGATGTTCCACGGTGTGTTGATCAGTTAAGGTTGATAGCAATCAAATCAAGATTAGTCAACATTTTATCACACAGGGATTTACTTACTTAAAATATTCAAATTTTACCTCGCAGGTGAATTTCAATGCTTATTTTAGTAGCTTTGATGTGTTGCTTCCACTTACGTTGAGCTGAAAAAATTTGCTGAGCTGTATTTGCATTACTTGAATGTTACAAAAAAGTTCCAATTTTGATAAGATGGATGATGGAGTGTTGATACTTTTCAAGAGTTGACAACCTAGTCTAGCTGATAGTTAATCTGTGAGTTTGATCCACACCCAGTGCGCTACACTTATTGCCATATGTCAGGCTTAGCTTAGTAAATACATGGATGTTAGGGTTGAAGAAAGCCAACTGCTCTATAACTGAGCCATGATGACGAGTTGCCAATTTAGCTGTTTTTGGGGTCCACCATCTACTCACATCCTTGTGAGGGAGGGGTCTGTATTTATGGTAATTCTCTATATTGATTCGCAGACCATTGACTACTGTAGTGACTTAGTGCCCCACACTTATGGCCTTGTGCCATGCTAAGTTTAGTAAATATCAGTGGCAATTCCTACAGAATAGCAGTTAAGAAGCTAGTATCACAGATATAAACGTTGAATCTTTGTCTTTGATCAGAATTCTGTTGTTGACAAGTATAACATGCATTCCGGAGATAGTAGCAAGAATTGAATAAAAAATATTGATATTAAAGTACTACACATTCGGACATTTTTAGCATTTTTTGGGATGTTTTTTGGCTGTCAAACTGATGCAAGAATATTTCTTGAATTAACAATACTGAGTTTATCTTGGCAATTTTTTTCCTGCTAACACCCATGCACAGACCATTCACTACTGTAGTCAGGTTGATCCTCACTGTGTTGCCCACACTTATGGCCTTGTGTGACTCTAAGCTTGGCAAATACCTATGTTTTAATTTGGCCAGTATTGCCAATATTCTGTTTCTAATATTCAGATTCCAATGCAAATTAGATACATCTATTTTCTTCCCTCATCTCATTTGTGAGCGTTCAGTTGGCAAATAGCCAGGTTTATGGAAAAGACTGGAATTTTTCTTTAATATTTCTCAGCAGCCAGCAAGTCTTGCCTTTAAAGTACTTTTCTCTATTTTTTTTCTTTTAAAAAGGCATTCATCATATAGAAAGCAGAAATATTAGTCATGCTGCTATTGAAACACGCCTGAAAGTCAGGCCATAGATACGCTATGTTTTTTGGGTTTTTTTTTATTGCATGAAGATCTAGCAAGGACAGTGATGCCATCTTTATTTTCAGGTCTGCATCTAAAATTGAGCCAAAAAACATCTTAAATACCAAGATCCATCTTGATTTTCCAGATATGTATATCTAAATTCGAGGAAATATTTCACTTCAATTTTCGAAGTTTATCAGAAATACTACCTATTCTATCAAGATGAAAAATTTTACACATTTTATTAAAAATCCTCTAAATAGTAATTATGATTTCTGACGTCTAGATACAACAAAAAACATCTTGTTATTGCCATATACATTTTCTTATATGAAACTAAGAGTTATTAAGCTTGGCTGCTGCTGGGTCAAACACTACTTCTACTCTTACTGAAGATGATTACAGAAACTTTTTATCATATATATATATATATATATATATATATATGTAAAGACTTGTGAGTTTGGTTCAGTTGGTAAGAGTCGCCTAGCGATCATTTGATCGTGATTTCAAATCATGGTAGGGAAATGTCTATTTTATATACATGTTTGGTTTAACTTGACAGGATAATCAAGAGTTTACTCGAAAAAAATTTGGTGAGGATTGTTGTTGTTTTAATCAAAGCCTAGTCCAACTTGAACTGGAGTTTAACAGATGTCCCTATTAAAATACATGTTTGTTACAGCATGGTTTGCAATACCCCAACATTTTTTCTATATTATAGCCTACTCATCCAGAAAACTGTGAATAAAAACAAATTTCCCTTTGAACCCACAAATGCATATTTCAGAGTAAGCGCTATTTGCTACAGTATAAGAAAATCGTGAAGACTTCATGAATTGTACTCAGTGCCTTTCCGCTAAGCACTTGGCTCATCAACTAGGACTGAAGAACCTCTCCCCATTGGATACACTACTAAGTACAAGTTAAGCAACATCGAGCCTAGATGGGTGACCATTGGACAATACCAGATGCTGAGCTAAGCATTGTCTAGCCTGGCAAACTGGAAATGGGTTTTACTAACAGTTATCTGTATGTACCTAAGTCTGCAACACCCTCAATGAGGGTATAAGCAGAGTACAATGATATATACCTGAAATAGATATTTTCCTTTGTGAGGGGTAATGCTTTGCTAATTGAGTCAGATGACTTTTTAGTGGGGGTGGGGTTCAATTTACAATGTGAGTTTTTGGTACTTTAATGTATCTGGCAGCATTTTTTTTTTTTCTTTTTTTTTTTTTTCCTTTGGAAATTCAGACTTTTTTTATTGATTACTCCCCAACAAAAGACCACAGAACTTATTCATTGACTACCTGTTTTGCCAATTTGTTAGTTCATCACCTTCAATACTGTATGTTGCCAAAAGATGTTGGTAACATGACAGTCTCTATCAAGTGACTAACCAGACTTGTTCATGGGGAAGAGAGAAAATTGATTCAAAGTAAGGTTCAACAGAAATGGTTTAGGTGGATAGAAAATAAATCTGTCCGACTATATGACTTAGTTTCAACACTTATCTTTATTCTCTAAGCTTAGACACAATCAACCAAGAGAGACGTGGGATCTGAGAGTGCCATTGAGCATCTTATTCAGTTCATGTTGGACCCATTTTCCTATATTTTGACTTTTCTTATTCTTTTGAGATGACATGATGTGGCCACTGTTGAAGTCCTAGTCTCCAAAAAGCATTTCAACCGCTGTCAATGATAACCAATCATTCAGAACAGGTTTAGAGCTTTCCTCAAGGTTTATTATTGGTATCCATACTTCTGAACTTGAACATATTGAACTACAGCTGAACAGTTTGCATTGTAGCAATGTTTACTCCAAATATTTGAGCAGCACTATATACCTATTTCAATTAATACATGATAATTACTCTAAATTTAGTGGACACCTTTGCTGGTAAGGGCTTAAAAACCTCCAATAATAAATCATATGTCTGTGGCATGGTTTTTAGTAAACGTTTGCACAACTTCTAAAGAAAACATGCCCGCCTAGAAATATCTGTGTAAATCTCTAATCATAAGTCTAGGTATCATTCCTGCTCAAATATTTGGATGAACTAGAAAAAGAAAGGAAAATTGGCTAGATCTAGCCAAAGAAAATGGCCAAGTCACTCTCTGATGTATTAGGCAGGAACACATTGCTATCACGCACATGTGAACTGGTGTAAGTTCATGTAAGCATTGATAGTGTGCAGGCAAGTTCAACACCATTTTTTATTTTCGAGGAGACACACTGCTGCTAGTCACGTGATATCACAAGTCCTTGTTGGTCGAGCCATGTGACTTCATGTCTCACATTTCTGTTTCTACACACATTTCCAGAATGTGCGATAGTGTGAGGCTCATTTCAGATCTAAGACTGACTTCAAAAAGGATGTGCGTCATGTAATATTTGGTGACCACATGTGGAATCACATGAGGTGACCTGACACAGGTGTGAATCCCACCGCTGATTTTCATGGTTTTGAGGCCTCGTGAGCTTGCATGAGTTAGCATGACGTCATAGCAATGTGTTCCGCTTTTTAATGTCTGACAAACTAATAAAACATTTTACCTTTTCCGTGTTCATGATCTCTGACGACATTCTTTGATTCTTGCAGGTTTATCATGAATGTTTTGGCAAATCTAAAGGAATTTTCCAACCAGACTTGTACAAGACGCCGGAGTCTGAGTGCATTTATTGTACCGAATGCCACTCTCTGTTTAACCCTCCCCAGTTTGTGTGCCACTCACACACGGGCAGTGAGAATCGGATATGCCACTGGGGTTTTGACTCCGCTCACTGGAGGAACTACTTGATGCTCGCGAAAGACCAGGATAATCTCGAAAAGTGTCAGGAAATGATCGAACAGATGAAAAATAAATTCGATGGATGTAAATCAAAAAGGAAATCGGTAAGTCCTTGCTGTCTTTTCAGTTTTTGCACACAAGAAAATCAAATGGAGGTGCGAATGGCCGAACAGTCGACAGCGCGGAGAATGGAATCGGCGAACCGAATTCTAACTCCAGCTGAGAATGTCTGCTTTCAATATGCACCAATGCCTTTGGGAAAGGCTTGTATCCATCTTTTCCTTCCTCCAACACATCATGGGCCAGCATGACAGCTTGAGACCCATCACTTCCCCAATGTCTTACACATACTTGGGGTAGGCCTATGTCCAATGACGGACCACAGAAGGCTTATTTTTTTTTTTTTTTTTCTTTAATTTGATAAAAAGAGAAAAGGGGAAAAAATGATTTTTTTTTTTTTCTTTTTTTCTTTTTTTTAAATATATTGTTTATATCTTTTTAAAAGTCATCAATATCCCAAATTTTGTTTGGGCAGTTGAAATTCTTTTGTATTCTGAACAAAAGTCAGAATGAATCGGAAAAAAAACATAACAAGAATACAAAAGTGTTCAATTGTCTGTCCACAATTTGGAATAATTTTGTAAATATTTTTCGTAGTTTTCAGAAAGTATCACTTATTTAAATATTTATAAAAAGATGCTTTTTTTTCTTTGCTTTTTCTCTCTCTTTCTTTGACATTTTTCAAATGTTCTTGTTTTGAGAAAATTTGAAGTGTTTGAAAATTTTAAATGTAATCATTTATATGCATTAATTTCAAATAATATGATGCAAATTATATTTTCCATAATTTGCCTAATTATAGAAGATTTTCAACCATATTCAAATATTTTGAAGTATGGAACATTTTTTAAGAAATATTCAAAAATGAATTTTTTTTTTTTTTTTTTTTTTTTTTTTTTTTCAGAAGTATTTCAATTTTTTTTCCTTTTAATGTTCTTCTTCATATTGCCCTGTGATTTTTTCTTTTTTTTCTCTTTCCATTTTTGTATCTGTTCAGGTCTTTGAAATGTCTACAATGATGGAAAGAAAGCCAACATGCTTTCTGCCAAACCTTTCTTATAACTCTTTGCTCTGTAAAGGCTTATACCGGACTCCCCATTGTAATGCCATTCATTATAATACTGTTTGCATTATAATATGGGTGGACCCAGAATATTATTCTTGCCCTCAAAATAACTAGATTGGTCAAAGCTCGTCTATAATGCTGTTGGCTTTCTTAGAGCCTGATATCTGACTTGTAGCACGAGGTGTTTGTACTTATCTCTTCAAGCCAAACGCTTTGTATTCATTATTTATTACAAATTATGTATTCTGCAGGATAATTCTGTGTTTTTGTGGGGGATTACTTTTGATCCTTTCAAGACTTAAATGCTTAATGCAGGAATTGAAATGTCCCAAAAAGATGTATGGGCCATATATGTCCCAGGAGACTCAAAAGAGTCATAAGATTCTCACTAGTTAACCTTGAATCTTGCTGATGATTTTTGAAGATGGCCCTGTTGAGGTCTTAATTGATGTCACTATTTGTAACATGATTTGTCTGATGCAATGGAATGAGTTGACTAATTAGTTAATATTGGTGGGAGGGCCAAGTATTTTCATTTCAGTAGTCCTCCTCTATATTCTCCACCTGGACCTTTTGGAAATTTTGATAGAAAATGGAGTTCTGGACAGTTTTCTCCAATCACCCATTCACATAACGGCTTGGGTGGCTTATGGTGTAATGGTGAACAAGTTGGTTTTTGCAAATCATTATCATTTTGTAGCAAGCCTAATCCTGGTGGGTACTTCATGCTTGTGGTCTTGTGCCTTAACTAAACTAAGCTCTGTCAATAACAACTACAAATGCACTATCTTCCTCTCAATTATTAGTTGAATGTATTAGTATTGGATGTTATGGTATTCGATTTTCTTGGATGAAGGATTGTCAATTATACATTTATGATGATATAATAATTTACAATGCTTAATGATATTACATCTAATATTACGTGTGTAAAATATAAACATACAAGATGGCAGGGTATGACTTTCTGAGAAATAAAGAATATATCTTTATGGTTGAATTTGGATGGCCCTTGTTGGTTGGCCTTTATAGCCTAATTGGAAAGGCTGGCTCCTAAGGATGAGGGATGCAAGTTCAAATCTCACTGGAGGCACATTGATTATTTCCAATCTTTCATTATATCTTTTAATATTTTGATATTCCCTAGGTTACTGTATATACTTATAGATAGGTCAGTTTTGTTTGTTTTTTTTACTCAAAAAATTCACTGCGACTTATCTACCGAACCTCACTTATTATACACAGTTCAAAGGCTCAGACTAAGATATTGACAAAAAGTATGTGCAACTTAATTACAAGTATGTAAAGTAGTAAGGCACAAGGCTTGATGGAAAGAGTGTTACACCAATCTCCCAAGTGGGGAGGGTTTGCATCTCTGGCAAATATGTAATTGTATCTTAGCTACATGGCTAGCCAAGTTTGATATCATTTCATTTGTCTTCAATCTCTTTATAATTACTTGAAGTAACTATCGAATACTACCTTTCATATTGGTCAGTACCTTGCCGGCTTAATAGAAATTAAGGTCGATATATCAGTGTCTATTTTGAAACCAGACTCAAGTCTCTCTATCTGATATTGACTCGGCTACTTCGAGACTCAGGGTTTCCAACAAGCTGTAAGGTATAGATCAGTTCTCAATCTTTTCAGCTCAATGTCCCATCCTGGGTGTTAAAGAAAAGAATGATAAACTGTTTAATTTAGATGTTTGCCCAACTTTGGAGTTTTAAATCAAGGATTAAGAAAATATAGAAAAAAGTGAAATGATTTCACTGACAAGAAAAAAAAAATTTCAATCTAGTTCAAATTTTTTTTTTTTTAGTGAATATGATATGCTATAAAAAATTTACAATGTCCGCAGAAATTATAACAAAATCCCTTTCCGAAGTTCGGTAATCTTGTGAAATCCTTAAGACAGATGTTTGTTATAAATGGTATTGATTTCAGGCTCTAATTCAGTTAGCTCTAGTCATAGGTTCCTCTCTTCATAATATCAAGTTGATTTCTTCCTTTTTGTATGATTCAGGTTTTGAGCCAGAGAATGCTTTCTTTTGCTCATCTAAATTCTAAATCTCCCCCCCCCCCTGCATTCAGAATCACTAGTATAGACCTTTATTAGACACCATCAACCAAAACTGTCAACATATGTTTCTCTCCCCTTTTAATTTGGTCCAGCTAGTAGGCTGGCTATATAAGTATCACGAGTACTGGCTGCACCGATGTTGAGAAAGGGCTGGAAATTTTAAACTTTCGATCCTTGTCTTCTTTGTAAATTCAGGTTTTTAGTGGGGAGATTCAATTTGCAATATAAGCTTATGATAAATTGAATCCTTAGTTAGTGCCCACCTGTTTTGTTTTTTTTTTTTTTGTAAATAAAGGCTTTTTTAGTGATCACTGCCCAAGAAAGGAGAAAGAAGTAACATATCCATTGATCACCCCCTTTTTTCCAATTGTTTAATTGATCACCACCAATACAGCATGTTGCCAAGAGACATTGGTCATGTGACAGTTATTGTTGACTGACTAACCAGACCTGTTTTATCCTATTTTGAATAAGGTGTTGTTGTTTCATGTTTGTGTGACAGATGACAGATCATCGCTTAGGTGTAATGTTCAATGTCGATATGCACATTTAAATGACTAATTAAAAATAAATCTGTAGCGACCGGCATTCAGTCTTCTTTCCTGGATGTGAGATTTAACACATTTTTCTGAATTAAATCAAAACCATCAGTAGAAAAAGGAGAGGGGGGGGTGAGTCATTAGATGGCTAATGACTCACTCCCCCTCCCCCCACCTTTTTTTCCTCATTGTACAACAAATCTGACTTCAGTTTAAAATAAATTAATGAAAAAAAAAAAAAAATAGATGTTTACAAAAATTTAAATGCAGTAAAAAAAAAATTATGAAAAAGGTAGAAAATAGAAATTTAAAAGAATTTGAAAAATGAATAAACTTAAATTAAGAAAAGAGTTGTCTTCATCTCTGTTCCCCTGTAAGTGTGTGGGTATCTACATTGCGTGCTGGCAGCCCCTTTTCTTTTCCATCTCAGCATGACTCAAATATAAATGCCCTTGGTGTTAGTGCTGTGGTTAATGATCTGGACTGGAAGCCTGGAAATTTTATTAATCCTGTGTTCAAATACTGAAAACTCTCATTCTTGGGAATAGAGAAAACTATGGTATCCATTAGAGAGAGATAATTATATATATATATATATATATATATATATATATATAGTTGTAGATATAGATAGATATGGTTAGAGATAGTGTACTGCACATCAGTCATTTTTAACCAGTACAGATTTCCATCCTGTATTTGAGAGTGAATTTATTTTCAAGTCAATTATTCTAACTGGATTTGTATTATTCTTAATTCCTTTTAATTGTTGGTTTTCGTGATTTTCTTTTTCTGTTTTTTTTTGTTTTTTTTTCTTTTCTTTCTCTTTCACGAACAAAATGACACTGAGACTTACTTTACCCTTTTATTTTTAAAAAGTCAATCAAAAAATGCCTGACAGTTAAAAAGGCTAAACAAATACAATGTGTGGTTACAAAAACAAGTAGAAGAGAAGACGGACAGATCCTGCTCGGTTACATTCCAGAAATCTGTAACGCATTTGACTATTATGTAAATTAAGACCTTGCTCGTGTAATACACTGCAATGACAACGTTCTTCTGTACGTAAGAATTGAAATTAGGCCAAGTACACGCTGCCGTGCTCGTTCTAGCAGCAGTAATGAGGGTAACAGTAGCACTGAATCAGGTCTCGGTATTTGAAAGGCCACTTTCTGAAGGACCTTTTTTTTTTTTTTTCTATTTTTTTTTTTTTTTTTTTCTTTTTTAGATTCAGGTTTGTTTGCTTTAAATTAAAACCAAGAACCCGTTTACTTAAACTTTAGGCTTGTTTATTATTTGACTTAGTTTATTTTCATATCTTTCTTTTCTTTTTTTCTCTTTTTTTTTTTTTTTTTTTTTATTTAAGATCTTTTTCTTGCTACTCGTGTTTTTAGTTTTAAATTGTTTAGAAACATTTGGGGGTTATCTAAAGAGGTTTTCTCTATTTAGAGCTGTTGTCCCCAACCCCTGGGCAGCAAAGCATGGGGTACCAGGCTGCAAGGAGGAGACTGTATGATTTGGTGATGAAAATCTTTTAAAAAGTCGTTTACTTGAATGACGGTACTAAATAAAAATAAACTCTTTTAGAAATTTAAATCGGGTGTATTTGCCAATTATAAGTTGACTTATCACCTATATTCTGTTTGTGCCACAAGAATATTGTCAATAGGAGACCGGTCTGCGGTGCAAAATAAATTAGCTACCCCTGCATCAGAGAGATCATTTAAGCAAATCTTTATCAGGTATTTAAATAGCTCCTAGTTTCCCTGAAAAAAATTTTTTTTCTCCTCCTGAAATGGTGATGTAAATGTATGTAGGAAGATTGTGTTGCACCATTCTTTCAAGTAGAGAGATCATCCCTGCCTTGAAAATCAACATTCAAAACCTTGATTCTTTTTTCGTTACTCTTGTTTCTGCCTCCCTTTTTTTCCCCCTATTTAGGATCGAACACCGAGATACTTAACTGTACCAGGTTCTAAAGATGTATGTTTGGAAGGATCCAGACTTTATGGTGTATGGGGCAACCTGCCATAATTGTCATGGAAAATAATTTTCTGTCCTTCATAGCGAAGTACAGCTTCGAAGTAATTCGGTTACTTCTCTTCAGTGTTGCCAATTTGGGTATTTTATATCTAAATTTAGAAATTTCAAAAGAATAAATACCAAGTACAGATTAAAACCACCTAATCAGACAACATAAAGACCAGTACCATCAAAAGGAGAAGTGGAGGTGATCTTAACTTGACTGAATGTTTCTTGTACTTTTTACGCAAATAAAACTTCCCCAGTTTGTAAGATTCTCTTTCTCGGTCCCAATAGCCCTTGGTTCTTCATAGCTAAGTAGAATATCTCTCTGTAATAGAAATGTTGAAGCAATTTTCCTCTGAGAAAACAGTTCTATACCTTACACGAGCAGATTTTGAACTATATTTCTAAAGAGTTCCATCAATCTGGAAGCAAAAGGATTTCATCGGACTTGCTAAATGATAGCATCTATATTTTCAAAGTAGAGATGCCTGGTAAGAAATTAGTAGCAATAGTAGTGAAGTAACACAAACACCAGCTACCCTTTCTTCTCTTGGAGTATCAGCAGCCTGACCTAAATGAGAGCTTTTTTCAATGAAATTAGGAGTTGTAGTACTAATAAGAATGGTTTTCAGCTAGTAAAGATTAATATCTAATTCCAGGGGCCTACGCTACTCCATTGCACTGAGAGGATAGGATCAGGGTTATTCTCTCATGTCTATGATGTGCCAAAATGAAAAGCTAGGGAACTACGCAATTTTTTTACCCTTTTCTACACGTTTATGTGGGGTTCCCACACTAAAAACAGTCTAGCGCCACCTCCCATCCCTGGGGGTGGAGATCACTAAATATCCACTTGACTTATAGATTTTATCTAAACAGAAAAATTTGATATTAGAAATTGTCAACCACAACTGTCAACATAGGTTTCTTTCAGTTTTTAAGTTGGTTTCACCTATGTATACATATGATGCATACAGGCTGCACCAATGGAACTAGAGGGCTGAAAACTCAACCATGAAAAGAATTAGTTTGTTTTTTTGTTTTTTTTTCAACCCATATTCATCTTTTCAGAGATGGGTTCAGTTTGCAGTGTCAGCTTAAGCTAAATTGATCCCTCTGTTAGTGTTTATTTTTTTTTTGTTTTTTTAGTTTTTTTTAAACATTGATCAGCCCTTTTCCAATTTTTCTGATTGATTACCCCCAACACAGCATGCTGCAAGAAGCTATTGGTTGCTTGAGGGTTTCTATCGAGTGACTAACCAGACCAGGTTTTGTTAGTTATTGCTTTCAGCATTGTCTAAAAGTTTTTATTGGTCTTGACTGTAAATGAATGGGGAATTGAACCAAAAAAAAAATCTTTTTTTTTTCACATTCTCACCACCACCCACCCTCTATAGTCTTTTGTCAAAATGTGTTGACACCAATTTCTACCAATCCTGTAACACTTGTGACTCTCTTAGAGGAGCTTTTTTTTTTTTTTTTTTTTTTTTTTTCTTGAATTTTTCTTTTCTTTAAAAATCTGCTAATACTCCCATCCTCCACCTTTTTCCTCTTTTTTTTTTTTTTCTTTCACTCGCCTCTATTTACTTAGTAAATAGCTGAGGTACTTGTTTTGTTGTTCTTTCACGATATATGTTTAGCTAAGCACTAACTAAACTGTGCACACATTTCTTATGCAACTTGTTATGGTTAGTTCGGATTTCAATTTATTCTCTCTCAAAACTCCCCGTGAATCATCTTGAGTATCAATATAAGGAAAATTTGCAGTTACCCTATTTCCTCTTGGAGAGAGTGAAAAATATCCACACCTCACATAAACGAATCACCGTAGCCTGCACATGTACGAGAACTAATTATCTTGAATGAATTATCTAGAATTAATTGATCTAAAATCTAAAATCTTGGTGTGTGGGGGGGGGGAATACCAGCACAAGATTTAGGCATTGTTAGTCCAATATGACCATGAAGTGGGGGGGGGGGGGCATTTTTAGTCAATGCTTTTTTTAGCCATGCAAATTTTCAAGGTTATAGCCCCCAAAATGTGACCAGGAATGCCCAGAGACACACTTAAACAAAAACGAGCCAAGTGAGAAGAATCTGCAGCCTACTTATCTGGTTGGTTGGGCAGGAATTTGGTGGGGCTACAGTGATTCAATATGGCGGCTCCTTACTTGATGTTGCTGATAGATTCTTAAGAAGGGCATCTTTGAGTGAAATGACGTTTAAGTGAAACCAATTTCACCATAAGCTCAATAATATTGGGGTGTTCAGCAAGTAATTTCATATTTTAAAATCACAATCGCCAATTTTAAACCTGTCAAATGTTGCTCTTTAAACTCTCTGTTCTTCATCTAGTGAAACTTATTTTCTAT